>JABFFI010001362.1:0-12936 GCA_013623725.1 Fusarium robinianum
GAGTGAAGGGTAAGAATAGAAGTCGAAAGGAGGGACTATAATAGAATTCGGCTGGGTAATGAACGAATGAAGTGAGGCCGATAATTCAAACTTCGGTGACGGTTGGAGGTTCGTGCGGGTTGAGGTTGGAGGGTTGGAGGGTTGGAGAGTTGGAGGATGGAGGAGGAGGAGGAGGAGGAGGGTGGTGGGATGGATTGAATGGATGGATTTCCTCCAATTTGGTGACACGTTGTTGCACAGCACAGCAGCGGAAAGAGCGGACGGGAAGTGGAGGGGCTGCAGTTTCCCTGTCGCGGAAACACGTGCCGAGAAACGTGGGCAGTGACGGGAAGTAGTGCATGCCTGGGTAGGTACCTACTAGGTCCCTGACAACCTGGAAGTTGTTTGCTCCGTGCTCCGTAACCTCCTCGCTCGCCTTTACTCCATACGGATATTTGTTTTTGTTCCCACCCTAGCTCAGAGACCGGGAGTCAAAGCGAGACGAGATGAGATGAGATCCGACGGACCCTGCTCTTCTGTCCATACAGACCATACAGAGCACATCCCTTCCATGACTCTCTTGTCAAGCCCTGAGAAGGCATCGTCAATCTTCTCATCATCAACAGCAACAACCCCCGCTGCTTCACAACATCAACGACATCCCTGCTCCATACAACTTCATCATGTCTTCTCGTCTTTCTTCCCCTCCCTACCCCTACCCCACAATCAGCATCATCGTCTCCCAAATAATTCCGGATAGTTTCCGCTCAAGCACATCCATCCTTGGCGCGCCGGCACACTTCACTTAGGTATCGTGGGTCTGCCGGATCATAAAGACTCCACACACACACGGAGATAGATGGAGATAAAAACCTGTCAATAGTCCGGATCATACATGGAAGGGTATCTCTCCTACGGGGTGCATTGGTTAGAAATGCCCATCAATTCCTTTTTTTTTTCTTTTCCCCTTTTCCTAGTTGCATCTCCCCATTTCTTCTAATCGTCTCTGGGGTTTCCTATGTGACTCTCTTGTTACAGTGATCCTCAACCTTCAGTTGAAAATCGTCTCTGAATCACAAGTTCCGCAGCTGAAAAGTCTCCCATTGAACCATTCCGCTTTGGCACCTCGGCTCCAATCGGCTCACCATCAAGCCTTCTTACAGTATTCCAACTGATTTCGTCTTGTTGCAACCATGGGCTCTCTGGGGGACGACGAAAAGGGCGTTGGCCCTCTGTCTGGTGAGGAAACCGACGCCAACACCATAGTAGAGGATCGAGACACAACACAAACACAAACTTCCCCCCGGTTGAGATACCTAGACAAGCGAGATGGCGCTGGAGAGAAACGACAAACACGGGACTCTTCTGATGGGGAGGACTTTGATATCGAGGACCAGGATGCGCAAGACACCATCGAGATCGAACGAATAGAGACAAGGAGGACCAACGCCAGCCGCAAGACGCACCGCAGCATCCTCAGCCGTCTTTCCCTTAGCAAGTCAAAGACTAAAGAGAAGCTACCTCCTCCCGTGCACCCGGTGACGGACCTCGACAACGGCATCGTTGGTTGGGAGAGCCAGCACGATCCTCAACACCCTCTCAACTTCTCCCCCTCTCGAAAGTGGTTCATCACCGGCCTCCTCTCCGCCATTACCTTCATGACCCCCTTCGCCTCCTCCATCCTCGCTCCCGCCATCACCTACGTCGCCGAGACATACGACGAGTCCGACCTTACTAAGAGCTCTATGCCCGTGAGCATCTTCCTGCTAGGATATGCCGTCGGTCCACTCTTCCTCTCACCCCTATCTGAGATCTATGGCCGTCACATCATCATTACCACCGCAAACGCCTTCTTCTGTGTATGGCTCATCGGGTGCGCTCTCGCCCCCTCGCTCGACACCCTCATCTTCTTCCGTTTCATGTGCGGTCTCGGTGGTTCGGCTTCGCAGACCATTGGGGGTGCCATTATCGCCGACCTGTTCCCAGTGAGTGAGCGTGGTCGGGCCATGACTATCTGGATGCTTGGTCCCATGTTTGGTCCATCCTGCGCTCCCGTTATCGGGGGTTTCGTTGCCGAAACCATTGGTTGGCGCTGGGTTAATTGGATCACCTTCATCCCTGCCACGATTGTCGTCATTGGCATGGCCATCCTGAGCTGCGAGACGAACCACCAGGTCCTGATCCAGCGCAAGACGGAGCGTCTCCGAAAGGAACTCAACCGCCCGGAGCTCCGAAGCTGCTACATCGACCCGGCGGCCCCTGTTCTAAGCCGCCGTCAGATCCTCTTCAACGGCCTCACCCGTCCCCTCCGCCTCCTTTTCCGCTCCACCATCGTCTTCGGCGTCTCCCTCTACATTGCCTTCGCATACGGATGCCTCTACCTCCTCTTCAACACCATCCCCATGGTCTTCCAGGGCAGCTACGGCTGGTCCATCGGCATCACAGGCATAGTCTACCTCACCCTACTGATTGGCTACATGATTGGTCTCGGCATCTTCTCCAGCCTCTCCGACAAGACCGTCGTTCGCATGACAAAGGCCAACGGCGGCGTCTACGAGCCCGAAATGCGTCTCCCGGACTGCATCTACTTCGCCTTCCTCCTCCCCATCACCTTCTTCTGGTACGGCTGGGCCGCCGACCGCGCTGTCCACTGGATCGTGCCTGTCATTGGTCTCGTGCCTTTTGGTCTCGGCATCGTGGGGATCTGGCTGCCCATCCAGGCGTATCTCATCGACGCCTACGCTCAGTATGCCGCCAGCGCCCTCGCTGCTTTCTCCGTCATGCGGAGCGTCGTCGCCGCCTTTCTTCCACTTGCGGGGCCTGAGATGTTCCGTTCTCTCGGCGTAGGCTGGGGCAACTCCATTCTGGGTTTCATTGCCGTGGCGCTGATTCCTATCCCGGCTCTGGTCTACAAGTTTGGTGGTCGTGTCCGAAAGAAGGAGAATTTCCAATGGTGAAACCTGGGCGGGATTAGGATTCTAAGCATCCATACAAGTGAGAGAAACTTCCATAAGGACTATGAACATAGCCCCGTTTCTGGAGCGGCTCCAACTATTGTGAGTACCCGCTGGCCCCCAACTCAAGCCAACGACGCGTCTAGAGCAGGCTATATGGTGTGGCGTCCGAGATTAGGGCTAGAACGTTTCCAGATTCGCTTCCATTTCCGGTTTCTGGAGTATCAGAGCGGTTGGTTAATACCGCCCGTCCATCATCCTCCATGGTTGTCAGACTGTATTGTCCAAGACTCCAGCCTAGAACTTCATGGGAGACCCAACGTCTCTCGCTATTTAGCAGTCCCAGAGATCAGACACATTGTCCCGTGTCTCGGCCAGAATTTTGGTCCAAGTTCTAACAATGGGCCAGAAACATTTTCTGAATCGCCAACGAATAATGAAGTATGTACATAGTGACATTTAGCACAAAACATAGAAATTCCAATCAAGGCTGTTATCAGCAACAGTCTCGTACTTGATCAACATGGCCGACTCCTAGAGAGTTCCCCGTCTTTCAATATGTCTTCTGTGCAGGCCAGCCAGGTAATCATTAATTCGTTCAATTCGCTTTTTGGGTATATCAATACTAAGGTATATATACATTACTCCTTATCCAATCAATGATCCCGGTGGCAGGGTCGAAGGGGAGAGTTGTCGTAACGTCGTAGAAAGGAGTCCGTACCGCCCCCAATAAGCAATCAAAAAACACCCCCCAAAGCCTATCCAGTGTCTTTTCGAGTTCCCAAGAAACGCTCAATCCGATAAACTCCTAGTGAATCGCGCGCTTCCCTTTCCAATCCGTGTGCCGTCTTTGGTAGAGTACATAGTCGTGTGTTAGATCTCCTTCACAAACCCAACCTCAACCAGGCTGTCCGGGTCAATGTCGAGATTTGCCAGTTTGGTTCGCGAGTTCTCCCTGATCCATAGGAACGATTCCAACGCCACGCGTCGGACGATGTTGCGGAAATTTCTGCCTTCCCTCTTATGCACTCTCATCGTTTGCTTGCCCATCAGATAGACCGTCTGAGCTGCTTCTGCGGAGCGGAGAGCATCTAGCTCATCACGCACATCAGGTGGCAGGTCGGATTCATTCGGTTCCATTGGGCCTCTCGTGATGAAATTCATAAGCTCTCCAACAATGATGCGCGCCAGATCCGGAGTCAAAACATCGTCCATGTAGCCATGTCGTAGGACAATCCGGTAACACGAAGGGATTCTCGACGTGACACGGGCGATAACAAAACGCTGGTCCATCGATACGGTGGGCATCGAAAGCGACCGCATGTGGAAAAAGACGATAACTTGTGGTCGTGTCTGAAACTTGCGGATAAACTGTGTGAACACCTTGGGGATGTGGTCACCAGTGCCGCCAACCTTGTCAAAGAATATACCCAATCCCGGAGCCGGAGTGATGTTACCGCCTCCAAAGTCAGGGGCGAGCCTCAGGCGGACCGAGCCATCTCCGATGGAATTGTTTCGGGAAGTGCTGCGAGATGCGAGAAGGAGGTCCGAGGGGTCCACCATGTCTTTCATCTCAGACTCCCACTGCTGCTCCTTGCCCCATCGCCATAGAATGACGATAGCGGAAAGGATAAAGGACAACACCAAAGCAAACCAGGCGCCATCCGGAACCTTGTTCAACGCCGCGCTGAGATACACACCGTCAAGAAGGATGAAAACAAGGAATACCAAGAGCACGACAAAGGATGGGACGCGCCAGATGACGAGCGCCACAAGGGAGACCATGCAGGTCGTGATAAAAGTCACCGTGATGACACATGCGCCATAGGCATGACCGAGACTTGTGGTCTACAGTGCTCTAGTCAGTAACGTGTATTCAAGGAGGCAAGCCTAGGGATCTCGATTCGTTCCACTTACATTGTTGTAGACGGCAGTCACGACAACAGAGCCGATCATCAGAAGCCAGTTTGCAAACGGCATGTAGATCTGGTCATGGAATCGGCGGCTGGTGTGAACTGTCTTGATATGGGGAAAGTAGCTCAGCCTCATCAACTGGGAGATGAGCTGAAACGAGCTGGTGATCAAAGCCTGGCTAGCAACGATGGCAGCCAACACGGCAATGACGATGCTGAAGTAAAAGGTTCCGGCCGGAACAGTGTGAAAGAAGGGGTTCGTAAACGCCTCGCCGGTCTCGTCGCGGGAGATGAAGGCAGCCTGGCCCGCATAGGTGACGAGCAAACAAGGAAAGGCGAGGACAAGCCAGGAGAGCTGAATGGCACGTTTGCCAAAAGCGCCGAGATCAGCGAAGAGCGACTCGACACCCGTAAAGGCGAGCAGCAAGCCACCGAGGGACCTCCAACCGTCGGCCTTGTTTCGGATGAGATATGTAAAGGCGTAATGGGGGCTAAAGGCTTTCAGCACCGTGTGGTCGTACATGTTTAGGTTGTAGATGCCAACAGCGAGGTTGAAGAGGAGCCATATTACGACAACGGGAGCGAAGAGGGTGCCGATTTTGGACGTCCCGAGAGGCTGCAGCATAAAGAGGAAGACAAGAATAGCACAGGTAATGCCAACAATGGCGGATCTTCCCAGGTCCTCCCTCACGACCTGTATGCCCTGGATGGCACCAAGGACTGACTGGGCGGGAGTCAGAACGCTGTCTGCCACGACCATGGATACGCCCAGGACGCCGACGATTTTCAAGACAGCCTGGGCGGCTCTGCTCCTCTCAAGGAAATCCCTGACCACCCGACCGGCTGGGGGCAAGTCGTCACCCGTTTGACGATCGAGGCGGATGACAATCCTTTCGGGACCATTGGGGTCGCTACGCACGATGTTGGCATAGCGGGCAAGTAACGAATAGACGGCGAATGTGCCACCCTGTCCGTCATCGTCGGCCGAGAGCACGATGAAGCAGTATTTGACGGTGACTATGAGGGTGAGAGACCAGATGATTATCGACAAGGCGCCAACAAGGTCTTCCCATGATGGCTGGGTGGTGAAGGTTGAACTGAAGACATAGAGAGGACTGGTGCCAATATCGCCGTAGACGACGCCTGTGCTCTGCCAGGCGACCCAGAGGAGGACAACGCCCTTGTAGGTCTACACGGGAAAGTCAGGTCACGCAACAAAAAAGAAAGAAGGCGCGGGAGACAATGATGCGGGAGTCAATGACGCGCAGGCGACGCAGACGTACCTGCTTGTTTTCACGACACAGATCCTCGTGTGCAATGCGCTGGGCCTTTTCCTGATCGTACAAGTCGCGAGCTTCGGGGTCGGTAGGAGCGGATTCGCTTTCTTCGGCGGTCGCGCGGGCCCAGGCTTCTATTCTTTGGTTGCGGGCATTGAATGGGACCATTTCGATCTCGATATTCGGGCCACTTGTGGTTGAGTCTTGGAGGACTAGGACCTAAGCTGGCCAGGGAAGGGCATCAAAAACCCCGGGGTCTGGGATTATATACTCTGGCCATCCTGGGACTGGCGCAGAATGACGAGTCTAGGGCCAGCCGGGCATCCCCAAGCGACTGACGGTGGGCACCGAAAGGCTCGTCCGTGGCGGCATAGAGAACTTGGCTCCTGGGCGATCCCACCATGGCAACAGCCACATTTCTTGCAAACGGCGTCCAGCTTGGCGGTCGAGAAGTCACGGGGATTGCCTCCTTGTCTCGCTGATAGGCCCTCGTGCCCTGGCTCCGGACCCAATCTCTCTGGGCATTCCCCACCCGGTAGAGCAGACCGAGGAGGTCGATTTGACTGTAACAAAGCACAACAAAGCTGGCGGACGCATGGAGGCTTTGGGGCTGTGTTGCATGCCGAGTCGTCCCCTCCCTCTCGTCATCGGCAGCCCGGCCACGACAGCCAAGATATGGCCGAAGGTGAGGAGAGCAGACTCTTGGCGGACATGACCGCGCAACCTTGTCATGTCTGACATTGTGACGGCCCAATGGCCTGCGCCAACCACCCTCAAACTCCGCTCGGGACCCAAGATCCCTCCAAGCTTCGCTCCAATCTAGTCGTCCAGAAGTGCGGGGATGGTCGATTGGGGGCACCGATGGCAAAAGATTCGCCAAGAGAGCCGTGTCTGACGGAGCAAGGCCGAGACGCTAAAATGCTGGGTTCGTCTTGGTGCTTCTTGGGATTACTTCTTGGCTTCCCCATCGTTAGAGGTCCCCCTTTCGGTCGTCCGAGAGCTGCTTGTGGGCGGCGAGCGAACCGCTTCCTACAATTCCCGCATGACCCCATGTTCTTCTTCCTGTGCTTGCTGGGTCTGCCGGAAGCTTCGGCGTGGTGCAAACAGGGCTTGTCTTTGGCTGCTGAGTGCCGTTGAGGCTGCTTCCAAGAAGTCTTCCATCCGGGTTTCCTCGGAGCGCCACGTGATAGCACGAGAGGTCTAGGAAGCTTCACCGACGACGGCGTTTTCTCTGGATTTAATGGATATATGTCGTGATTGTTGTGTGATTGATTGCATGCACTTCGTATGTACGAAGGAGAAGTATGTGATTGTGAAACGCCCGCTGTTGAGATTGATTTTCATTTTTTTTTTTTTGCCTCCTTCCTTTCCTCCATAATCTGCGAAAAGAGGAAACAACCTCGCCTCTTACATGGGCTTGCCTTCCGTGGCGGAACTGCATAGGTACCTAGGTAGGTAGGGAGGTAGGTACTTAGGTAATGATTATTGGAGACTAGAAAGGGAAGTTGCCGCCTGCGTGAGAGAGCACGCACATTTAGATGAAAAGTGCCTCCGAGAAGACGGGATTGGAGGCACGAGGAGGGTGGGAAGATGACATTGTCTATGACATTGTCTAAAAGCAACTCCATTGTCAAGTGGAGGTTGACAACGGAGAACGGCCTCCCCCGCAGCGGACATCAGGTATTCCCCGTTCATGTCCTTCTCGTAAGCACACCTCCTCAACAACCAGCCACCCTCAATATCCATGTCAGATCTATCTCCCTCATCTGCCGAGCCATATCGTTCGAGAACTCCATTTCGTCTTAATCGTCTTATAATTCTGGGCTGAATAAGGCTCGAAATGAAGTGATCTGTGCACATAACCCGTATGCGGGATCCTTGGAGCAAGTGGCCCAAGAAAAAATAGAGGCATTCTTCCGCATACTTGGCGAGAATCTACCCGCGCCATCTCGGCTTTACCCAGGAAATACAATGCGCCTCTATGTCCGCCTTGGCCAATGACTTGTGTGGGCGGGTTCCCATCGTTGGTTCGTGAACTGGGCTCTGCCGTAGAAAGCTGCGGTGCAGACAGTGGTTGTCTGTCGTCTGGTCCTATTAGGACACACCGAACCCCCTAAGTGAACCACTGTAACACTATAACTACTTCGTAGGTAGTAATATATCCCCCGTCTTTGTGTATATCCGTGTCTCTGTCCATTAAACCAAATCCCAAGCCACTATCATCGACCAGCCCATGCCAACCTTGCCAATTTTGGGGAAAAACTCCTTGGCTGTAACCCCTCTCCCGTCTCGATCGCCAAACCTGTTCAGCATGGCCAAGTGCATCGTTTCGCCAGGGGAACCCAGGTCCTCCGCTTTCACGTCAACCCAGTACCAGTAACCATCTGTCTCAAAGGGAACCACGTCGCTGCGCTGGCCCTTGCCTCGGGGTAGGCTGAGGAGCAGCAGGGGCGGCTTGCCCAGCCCGTTTTTCTCCGACGTCCAATGCTCGCAGACCTTGGAGTACTGGAACCGTACGATGTCGCCGTTGGTTACACAAATCTGTCGATGGTTTGGCGCAACGCTCTCCAGCGCTATTCCTTCCTCTGTTGCGTTGCCATAGAAGACTGGAGGTTCCCCGTCGATTCCACCGGTATAGTATTCCTCCCAGGTCAAGACTCGGCCATCATTTCGGAACTGGTATTGCGAATTCTCTGGGAAGTGTCGCCTGCCAAATACATCATTACCAGCAGTGAACTGCAATGGCGTAAAGCTGGGGTGGTACTGCTGGTTACCGACAGAACCAGCGCCCCAGCAGGCATCGAGTAGCTTCCATTCGCCGCCGTCAATCATTACGGCGTTCCAAGCATGGCCCTTCGGGTCAGGAGGGGGGGGACGCTCGCCCTTGCGCAGGGAAGTGTGGCCATATCCTTTTCCGTGGCCACAGACGACAACGCATTCGAGGCCAGCTCTGATTGCAATCTCCTTGTACGTTTCCGCATATCCTGCGCATACAGCCTTGCCAGTGAAGATGGTGTCCTCCGCAGTTTGATGCCTGACATTGTTGCCAAAGAATGAGGCAACGTCGTACTCGATGTTGTGGTGAAACCAGGTAAAGATAGCCCGCGCCTTGTCTGTGTGTGATGGGAAGGGATCGCAGAGACCTTGGGCGAGATACCCAACGGGATCATTTCTCGGCAGTGAATTTCGAGGGAATCGTGCTGCGAGGGCATCTGGACCGCTAAAGTCTCGGCAGATAAGACATTGGCTCGTCGATTGGATGGGAATGACTGTCCGGGAAGATACAGCTTGGATCGCAGCAAGTGACGGACGCGAGGCGACAGGAACAGGAGGCGGCACATCCTCCGACTGCGTCCTGCTTGGGATACGAGGACGCGTACCGGGAAGTGGTGGTGGCTGATCGGCATCTGGTCTGCTTGGCTGGCTTGGCTTCTTCGAGAATCCCATAATCCGCTGCGGCAGCTTTCGGGGCTGGCTAGTCGCATCGGACTCTGTTGCAGTACTGGGCTGCGGTTTCGCTGGCCGCGACGGCAGTCTTGGCGGAAGGCTTGGTCTTGATGCCGGGGCAGGCTGGGGTGTTGGAACCGGGCGCTGGGGTTGGGCTGACTCCCTCGCCGCGGCCTCTTTGGCTTCGCGCTCTTTCCTGGTGGGAGGTAACGGGGGAAGGCTGGAGGGATCGTACGCTGGAGGTAGCTTATGAGTCGCATCGGAACCATAGCTCGTTACTGACGACGAGGAGCGTCCTACAGACAAGGACGACATGGTGGAATGCTGAGACAACTCGGACGAGCCAGAGTTCCGCCTCGCCTTCAGATTTAGGGGTTGAGCGGCTGGTCGCCGTGGGGGCAAGCTGGGCGTCGACTGCAAAGTTGGGGTACGGCTGGGGAGTGGAGGAGGGGCACCTGGACTCGTGTGGTGATGATATCCTTGGTGTTGCGCACCATTTTGTCCAGTTTCAGTCGAATCCTGCTGCGAAGCAAGTGACGCAGTGCTTCGCTTTGGTCGAGGAGGGACAGCTGGGTTGGATTGAGGTTGAGAATGAGTAGTCGAGATGACAGGCAGTGTCTGGCTCCTGTTCTCAGCTGGACGGCCGGGAGGGGGAGGGGGCCTCTTGCGAGCAGCCTCCGAACTGTGATCGCTGCTGAAATTCTTTTGCTTATTAAGGGCTGCTATCCGCTCCGCCAGAGTATTGAACCGGGGCTCTTCAGTGTCGGCCATGATGAAGAACTAGATACTAGAAATGGTGGTTCGGGGCGGGTTGAGTATTCGTTGGCCGTTCTTTCGTTCGCTGTTCGTTGAATATTCTCCCCCCGGAAGGTGGAGGGCAGTTTGACGCTGGAGAGCGAGTGTTGGGGGCGAAGGCCACCTAAGCGCGAGAGAGGCTAGTAGGGACAGACAACGGGGGGAGGAGAGAGGAGAGAAAGGGGGCAAAACCACCAGCGAACAACAGGACGAGGAATGGGAAATGGAAAAACAACAATGTGGAGGAGGGGAAGACTAAAGAAAAGGACGAGAGAAGTGGAAAAAAAACCTTTGGGTAGGTCGGTAGGTAGGTATGTACAGGTAAGAAACCTAGCCAAGTCGCACGAGGGGGCATGGCCGCCTGGAACAACAACCGGTTGCCCACATTTCCCAGTTCTTTTCTCTCTGGGCTCAGTTCTAGGTATTCCAACGATTGAAGGGGCCAAAGTTGGTGTGACCAAGAGGCAACACAGCCTTGCAAGTGGAGTCAGAAGTCGCAGGTTAACAGGGCGCTGGTGAATCCTCCAGTTTCATCGTGTTGTCTAGGGCCAACCATTCCAGAAACCATCCAGTGAAGTAGCGCGTAGTTGCGGCTGAAGAGGTCCATGCCAGGTACACGCTGCTTTCTGGTGATGCTGGGATGTCCCGAGTGGCCTGTTTTGGGGGCGTTGGCCGAGACCAAGACTCAACTCATGGCGGCTCGGCACACGGCAACAAGACCCAGGTCTTCGCCTAGTCTTATGACGATCGTTAGGGAGGAAGGACTGAGTCACATGGTTTCAACCTGTTGGGAGCCCATGAGATATCCTACATCCGTGCGTCCTAGGTAGGTATGGAGTATACGAATCTCAGGTATTTACCTATTACTCCGTACATCCTCTCCCATACCCTACACTCGTGATCACAACATCTCGGGACCAAGCACCATACACCCGGTATCCTGGGGTCCTCAGGTTTTTATGCAACCTGGCACATATGGCAGATTAATGAAGTCGATAATTAAAGGGCTGGTCAAGGTGGAATTTCCTTCGTTGAGGGTTCTAGGAGAGAAGTTGCAAAGATTATCATACTGTGACCACCACCACCACCCCATTCATCTTAGATTGAGACTTGCCCCCCCGTAACCCCACACGAAGAGGGCCTGTGCAAGGTAAAAGCGGGAGGCGGACAAATCCACGGGGCACGGGGACAAGGGGCCGCGAGACTGGAGAGGGGCGCTATAAATACAACTAATGCATCACGTACATTGCCGAACCGACGGGAGACATTAGTTGCGGGACTCTGGAAGAGGTCTATATCTACGGTAAAGTATCGAGATCTCGGGAGATGGTGTGTCTACCTAGTACTATTAGGTAGAAGACCAGTATCTATGGAGGACTTCCCAGTGCCTTGCCTGCTCGGATATGTATCGACAGCATGGAGAAGTAGAGGAGTTTGGGAGTAGGCAAGGAAGCAACCAACCAACACTGATTACAGATCTAGCTTCAGCTTGATTACATACGATGTAGTGAAGCTAGGTAGTCGAGAAGAGTCGGAAAGGGCCTTCATCCTGTATCGTTTCATGATGGTAGAGCCCCAGCGTAGGACTCTCAAAACCTCTGGTCTGGAAATCCATATCGATCTATGGGCAACGGGCATGCATGTCAGCGAGGTGCAATCTGTATCAATCACCACTAATCCATGCCCTCGGGACGGGCTGATTGACGGATAGCACAGGACGAGAGCCCGCTGTCAAACATATACCGTCCCGGACAGCCGCATGATTCCGGGTTCGCGCACAGGCATCCATGATGTATGTACCTTTGCACCCCCACCAAAACAAACCGTCGTCTGTCCGTTTGTTTGTTTGTTTCCCCCGTCGTGGGGATCGCCATCCAATGCAGCATTTCATCCAAACTACCTATCCCAGGGCATCCGGGGGTAAACTCCCACCAACTATGGATAGTCCCGTGTTTTTGTTCTGGTCTAATCCGAACTGCTCGCTTGGCGCAGCTACAGTACGAGTCGGTACTTACGCGACGAGCCAGCTTCACCGACTTTCGGGTACGGCCGCCGTCAATCAAGCCTGAACTGCCCGGGCTCTGTAATAGTTTGCGGCTACCTGGCAAGCGAGGAGGTTAGTCAGTACGTATCTATGTATCTAGATAGCGAGTGCTTGGATCGTTGGTCATGTCTGGCTACTACCATGAATCAGCGCTAGAGTTGAGTGTCTGGCCTCCATGGTCTTTGAGGTACTCGAGGCTGACTCTTACATATCAGCACGATTAGGAGGGCTCTAAATATAGTTGATATAACGCCCTTCACATCACAAATCTCTATACTACAACACTACTCCGCAGTAATTATCCATTTCCAGTTCTAACCATATCCTAAACTCTGACAGCCCCCTTGGAGATTTTCGACTTCCAGGTTACAGGTACCGAGCCTGTCGGACCCCGGCTCGTGAATCGTTGATCCGCCCCGCCACCCACCACCCACAACCCACCACCCTTCTCACCTTCAAACCCCATCACTCCTCCTCCTCCTCCTCCAGGGCTTCCCCCCCCCAGACACCGCCATCAGCCAGCCATT
>JABFFI010001363.1:0-12615 GCA_013623725.1 Fusarium robinianum
CCCCCCCCCCCCTTTCTTTCCCTTGTTTCTGTTGTTTCTTTCTCGCTGGCCTGGGA
Organism: Fusarium robinianum; assembly: GCA_013623725.1. Classification (NCBI taxonomy): domain Eukaryota; kingdom Fungi; phylum Ascomycota; class Sordariomycetes; order Hypocreales; family Nectriaceae; genus Fusarium; species Fusarium robinianum. The sequence continues at coordinate 57 of JABFFI010001363.1, forward strand.
ACTTTCTCCTGAATCGAGTGGTTTAGAGAAAGGGACCTCCCTGGAACTACCAAGTGGTTTGATCCTCATTCCCTCTTGCTCTCTCGGCTTCCCCCCTACCTTGCCCTCCTTGTTGTCTCATTCATCTTCTGAGCCTATGCTGACCCTTCTCAATAGCAGCCGGCCGTCGGTGGCATCGCTCCCCAGCCTTGCGCACCTGGCAGCTATGTTGTCACCCAGCAGCCATACTTCGTCCAGCAGCCGATCGTGGGCCAGCAACCCTTTGTCGTCAATGGCCAGCAGGCCTTTGTGCCTCAGGTCCAGAACGTTCCGGGTATGCCTGCGGTCGGCCTGGCGGGTGGTGCTGCTGTGACTGGCGGGGTCCCCTTCTTTGCAGGTAATACTGGCCACATCCCCGAGGTCGCTGGTCTGGGCCGTACTGCAGGCGAGGAGCAGCTTCGACAGATCAAGTTCGCTCATGCCAACAAGCTCTACGAGCCCCAGGACTTCAAGCCCTCTGATGATGACCCTTCCCGTTTCTACTATGTTCGTGAGGTTGACGGAAACTGGACCCAGCGCAACCGCTTTACCATTGATCACATGGGCGACAGCCGTTGGTACGTGACCGACGAAGGCTGGTTCTACGCCGTCCGCATGCCTAGTTAGACGGCGCGACCGGTGAGTATACCTGATGAGGATCGCAGTTTGTTGCTCGGGCTAATGGGTTTACGTGCCTACAGGTATCTCGATGAGCAAGGATCCTACGGCCGATCATTCATCCTATGCCTTTTAAGCATCGACTGTGAGTGAGCCTGGGGAAACGTTGGTTTTTGGGGATGTGATATTGACTGTTGACAGCTACCTCTTCCGGCGGTATTCTTTTTTGGAGGTTAATAAACCAACCCGCCCTTTGTGGCCCAATCCTTTCTGTTTGGGCCTTGACGTATGTTGCTTGAATCTGCTTGTCTGAGATAGATGCTGACAGTCGCTTCTAGCGAAACTGCCCTTGCCTCATAACGGGCCATACTCTCTAGTCACCATCGCCCTCGATTGGAACTAGCCTGCATATTGTAGGCAGAAAGGTTCATCAACAGTTGTGTTTACGATAGGTCGTGGTCTGGGTGGGTGAGTTGAGGCTTTGGGCTTGGGGATAATGCAGACATGCATCATGTTTTTTTTTTTGGACTGGGCAGAGCACCCGAATAAGTTAGTCTCAAGTTGCTCCAAGTGTATGAACACGCCGAGACGAAATCGAAGTTTGGCAAACTATCACTGATGCTTATGCGTGCACTATTTCGACGTTCTTCGAGTGTCCATCACGTGATATGTAATGCACACCACTTTAGCATCAAACCTCCTTCCCGCTCCCCATAAGGTACTTAGCGCGTTTGATACCCCCACAACTTTCACCCCAACCAATCACTCGCCATCCCTTCCTCGCAGCCGCACTAACAATTCGCCAGCTCAGCTGAGCTCAGCCAAGTCCCCGTTCCGTCGCATCCAATCCCCCGGCTCGCGCAACCTTCAAATGAGAAGCAGTAGTGTCCCGTTTCGATATATGATACCTCTTTTTTAATATCCAACACGGAAGACGGCAAACAGCGCATCCTTTTTTCCCCCCTTTCCCTTCCGTCAGCCAATCTCGGCATCTCTCTTTCTTTTTTGAGAATACGGTGGTGAATTAGGGCTTTGAGGCACAGGACGAATCTTTCTTATGACCCAGCAGGCTGGGCCTTGTTCATCAGCGCGTGTGTCTCTTGGTCGTTCTTTCACCTACCTTACACACTAGGGAAGTAGGTTGTCGTCAGTAACGAGCTTTTGCGCCTCTGCCTGGTGTATACCTACCTTGGGTAGCCTTGTCGTTGGTTTTCTTTTTCCCACTGCTTTCTCAGCCTCGCCTTTACATCATCACACTTGGCCGTCCAGGCTTTTGAAACTTCCTTCTCATCGTCGTCATCGTCGACACAACTCAACCGCTCTACCAAAATCTCATCCTCGTCAACAAAAAAAAACCGAACGCGATGGACTCGTCGGCCCAAAATCAAGGCCAGCCTCAACCTGCGCCGCAACTACAGCAGCTTCCGGACGGCAGTGGCACTGCTGCGCCTGCTAGCTTGCCCCCGATTGATGCTGGTATCGACCCTAACGGTAATGGCATCCCGCAGCTACCAGGGCATCTCATCAACTCCTTGAACCCCGGAGCTCTGGCAACTATGATGCCCGATGTTTCTCTCATGGCGGATCCTAACATGGCTGCTGCTATGCAAATGCCACTCGCCGATCCGTCCTTCATGATGCATCCTGGAATGGTGATGCCGAATGGTCAGGAGCATGCCTTTGCTCTCCCCATCATCCCCCAACCGCCAACAGCCATCAGTGCTGGTAAGTACCATTGCTCTCACCCGCCTCTCGAGCAGCACAACTCACACTCTATCCAGATGAAATCGCTCTCTATGATCGTCAGATCCGACTCTGGGGCATGGCCGCCCAGGCGCGCATCCAAAGCGCAAACATCCTCCTCATTACCCTCAAAGCCCTCGCCAACGAGATCGCCAAGAACCTCGTTCTCGCCGGCGTCGGCTCCCTCACCCTCCTCGACGGCTCCCCCGTCACCGAGGCCGACCGCGGTTCCCAGTTCTTCCTCCCCGAGGACGACAGCGTCATCGGCCAGAACCGCGCCGAGGCCGCGAGCGCTGCTATTCGGAAGCTCAACCCCCGCGTCGCCCTTCACGTAGACGCAGAGGGCGTCAAGTCCAAGGGACCTAGCTACTTTGCAGGCTTTGATATCGTCATCGCGACGGACCTTGACCCGGAGTCCTTCAACATCATCAACACCGCCACACGTCTCAATGGCAAGGCCTTCTACGCCGCGGGCTCCCATGGCCTCTATGGTTTCATCTTTAGCGACCTCATCGAGCACGACTACGTCATCCAGCGCGACCTGGGCAACGTCCCCACCGTCCCGGGCCCGGAGTCGCGCACCCGCACCATCGTCGACGTTCAGACCCGTCGCGAAGGGCCCAAGACCGTCGAGTCCGTCACCAAGCGCGAGCTCTATTCCACCTGGTTCCTCGCCAGCGACGTCGGGGGCCTGCCCACGGAGTACACCCAGTCGCGCCGTCGCTTGCGCAGCGTCACGCCCGCGCTCTCCTGTCTCCGCGCCCTGTGGGAGTTTATGCAGCTCCAGGGCGGCCGCGTCCCCAGCACCCGCGACGACCTCAAGCTGTTCACCCAGATCGCCACACAGAAGCACAAGGCTCTCGGCCTCCCCAGCGAGACGCTCCGTCCCGAGTTCCTCCGCAGCTTCCTCCAGAACCTTGGCAGTGAGATCGCTCCCGTCGCTGCCATCCTCGGCGGTCAGCTCGCTCAGGACGTCATCAACGTCCTCGGCCAGACGCAGCAGCCTATTCAGAATATGGTCGTCTTCGACGGCAACTCTATGGAGGCCCTCATGTACCCGCTCCACCCGGAGGGTTCCCTCGGCGCCGGTCTCCTTACCGACCACAAGGTCTCCAACGGCGCTGCGCCCCTGATGCTCGCCCCGGGCATGGACGCCCTCGCCAGCATGGGCATCGACCCGACCACCATGGGCCCCTTGCCTCACCACTCCACCAACCCCATGGTTCTCGCTGCTGCTGGCATGGTCCAGAACGGGAACCCCCTCCCCAGCATGCCCATACAGGACATCCCCTTGGCTGGCGCATCACAACACGCCGCCGACAACCACCCCGCTCAACAGCCAGCACCGCCCGCTGCGCCCAGCACAGCTGAACAGCCCGCAGGCAACCAGGCCGCGAACTGATACATCAGACAGAGGACCAGCTGAACGCCAACACAAAATGGCACACCACTAGCAGTAGTCTGGGCAAAATCCCACACCCAAAAAAATAAAAATAAAAAAGAGAAATCTGTAGAATCCTTTTCTTCCTGTTGGAGCGGGAGTTGCTAGCTAGGCGAGATATGCTTTTCACATCTTAGGATCTTTTGCGAAGATAAGTCGAGCTTGAGGTGTGTGTGTGTGGGCTTGGGGGGAAGTTAGTTGTTGTGGATAGATGATTGATACCTTGTACAGTAAACAAAAATACCAGAGATACCACAAAAATGGATGTTTGGAGAGAGCGAAACTAGCCATCTCGCAAGTCATTTATGATCAGTCTGAAAACGAAGTGAAAACAACACGCACACATGATCACAGGCAAAGACGGAAACGGAACTAGAGTAAAAGTGATTCATCTCAATTGCTTCGAAAACTAGGTAGCTAGAGGAACATTACCCTCCTGCAGTCTTCCTGATCGAGATGAAACCACTGTCCTAAAACTAAAAACCAGACCGCTTTTTTGTTGTTGTCATGCCCATTCCCCCATGGACAGAGTCGATGAAAAAGCCGCCACTTTTTCAAGTCGCATCACCTTTGCTTCGCATGTCCGATGCTGTGTCTCCCCCGGCCCCTTTCCGAGATCCTAGTTACTCTTACACAAAACGACAGAGACCAACGGAGAAAGAGTCGCAAAAACGATAAAAATGCATTCCTTTCGAGCCGGGCCAAGTACGATGGTCCCCCAGCTCTCGGCGCAGAGCCGATAGTAAAGATTTGCGATGCCAAAAATAGTACAAGCCAGTTGGACGACGGGAAAAGAAGAACCGAAATGCGAGAATAAAAAAACCGGGAAACGAAGATGATGAGGCGGCGAAACGACTTGAAAGTTGACCGGTTGGTGTCGGAAATTAAGGTCGTTCGTTCGAGGAGCTCTCTCGCCTAACGCCTGGCGATGCGATGAGAATGGACCAATGCCGCCGTCGTTCCTGATGTTGTTTGCGTTCCGATTCGAAGTTCGTTTCGTGTCGAGAAAAAAAAGAGAAAATGGGAGTCAAAAAGGGTATCGTCGTAGCAATTCAATGATGCGTATAAGTCAAAGAGTCCCAGACCGTCGTCTGCAGACAGGCGCCTTGGGCATGTCGAAGTTCTTGTCTCCTCTGTCCATGGGATGAGCGTGAAGCGTAGGCGGTTTGGGGGCTCTCATAACGGGAAGACCGTGTCGATAGTCTTCGGTGTAATTCTAGGAGGTCTGCTTGGCCTCAATAGTGTCCTTGACCCCACCCTCCGAGTCATCTTCCTTCTCCTTCTTGACGGTTGGGGCCTTCTTGCTAGCAGGCTTGGGCTTGGGCTTGGACTGGGGCTTGGGCTTGGGCTTGATAGCCCGAGGCTTCTTGGCCGCAGGTTGGGTCTCGGCAGCGGGAGGTTCAGGATCCTTTCGCTTTCGGGGCCGGAGTCGGCTTTTGATAGAGTCGTCCTCCTCGACACTTGGCAAAATCTGCTCTTGGGTTGTGTTTGGCTGGTCCATCTCCGTGGACGCGGCAGAGGCGGCAGCTGGCTCAATCTTGAGAGCAGGTCGTTTGGCACTAGCGGTCAGGCTCGATCGCGGCCGCTTTGGAGCCAGAGGAGGCAAACCAACGATCGGTTCAGCGAATCTAACCGTCTTGAAGGTTGGCTGTTCTTGGGATTCTTGAGAAGGCGCGTTGGGAGTATCATCCGTACTCTATCGGATGTCGTCTCTCTCTTGGCCCGGCTCGGATCGATCATGTTTATCCTTGCCTCTCTTGCGAGGCTGGTTCACATTCCAGCCTCTGATCTGGGTTGGCCCGGAACTGGGCAGCGCCGCAGCAGACCCCGTCTCCTTATGATCATATGGGATCGTCTTGAGCTCCGGCTTGTTGGGCCAGGCTCGATGCGCAGGAACTGGCGCGGGCTGCAGCTTTCGGTATTTGTTACCAGCGTCCGATGAGCCTGAAGGGGTGGATCGGTGTCGATGAACTGAGTTGGAAAGGCCTTGACCGTCTGGCGGACCTTGACCCATATGAGGTCCCATGGGGGGAACGTTAGCATACGTAGGGGACAGTACTTGTTGAGCATATCCCTGGTGAGGAGAAGTCATATAACCCTGCCCAGTCGACTGTGGGTTAGGGAGAATCCGCTCGGTGGCGATGGGCTGCAGCGGAGCATGAGGCTCGGATGGACCGTAACCTCGGTGGTAGGGTCGAGCAGGGGGCGGAGGGTAATAGGAATTCCCGATGTTATTATGGACGGCCGATCGCAGGCTCGGCTCCAACAGAGTCTCATCTTGGAGAGAATGATTGCGGCCTCGAGGAGGTCGTAGGGGAGGTAGGGGCTCAGCGCTAGCATTGTGAGAAAATGGTATTCTAGACGGCGCGGGTGCGGGCGACGGGAAGTGAGACGAAGGTCCCGGTGGAGGTCCCGAGGCGCCAGAGACCGGACCAGGTGGCGGAGGGCCCGGAGGAGGCGGACCAGGCGGCGGAGGTTGCGACCAAAACGCGCGAGAGTATCCAGGAGCCTCGGTAGCATAACCACTCATACGACGAGGATGGTATCCCGGATCAATAGGCCGACCAGCAGCCATCTGTACGTCGCGGGGATCCTGGTTGGGAGGGTTCGGGTAGCCGCTATGCGAGAGATACGCCCCCTGATCTTGAACGGGAGGTCCAGGTGGGGGTGGGTGTTGGTACTCGGCTGGTCGTACCGGCTGATGCTGTGGCACCGCGTGGTCGTGCATCGGCGGATAAGGCAGGTTCTCCGCCGGATGGCCATGCGGCGGGCCGGTCGGTTGCATCGGCGGTTGTGCACGGGGTTGTTGGTGCATATAAAGTTGAGGAATCTCTGTCGGGTTGTATCGAGTATCAACGGGGGCCTGGTTCTGAATGCTGACAGGCGGAAGCTCGTTACCACGGGGAACTGTGCCCCGAAGATCAGATTCGGGTATCATGTGGTTTGCCATGGGTGCAGGACCAATGCCGTTGACTACTCCAGGTTCATTATATACCAGGGGTTCGTAGATGGTGGTAGGCTCATGAACTGGGGCGGGTTCCTGTACATGAGGAGTCTGCTGGACCGTGGTCTCGGGTGCGGCGGGGCGATCCTGGATAGGAGGTAGCTCGGTGGACGCGCTCACGACGTTGCTCAACTCGGCAAGAAGGTTCAGTCCAATGCTAGAGCTAGAGTCAGGCGGAGGAGCAGCCGCCGGCTTCGAGTCGGTAAAGACGTCTCGGATGGCATCGTAACGGGCAGGCTTCGGCTTGACGGCGGCTTTGGTTGACTCCTGTGCCTCAATATAGGCGCCGGCATAGGTAAGGACGGAGAGGTCAGCGAACTGGCTCTCGGGCTGAGCGGGAGCTTCCTCCTCAACGGTGGGCTCCTCCGACTCCTCCGACTCCTCGCTGATGACGGGTCGCGACTCCAACTCTCTGACAGCAGTGCCAAGAGAACCGTTGCGGAGTTCCTCATCGGTGCGGACATACTCGGCAACAGAAATATCCTCAAGATTCATGTCGTCATCCATCTTGCAGAACCGGCGCATGGAAGCGCCAACCTTGGCTCTCCAGGGTTCGTCTTCGGAGCGGCGGTGGTTGACAGTTTTGAGGAACGATCGCGATGCATGAGAGATGCGTCCGGAGGGGTTCGCAATGTATACGACTGGCTTCCCAGGCATAACATGTGGCTGTTTCTCTTCCTCGGGGATGGGCCGGTTGGGGCGGAAGATGCCGTACTTGGGATGGACGCCATAGCGCTTGACCTTGTCTGCGTCGAACTCCTCAGGCGTGAGGGAGGAATAGTCATATCCATTGCACCAATTATCGTAGTGAAGGCCATTGCTGTTGGGGGTATCCAGGTACTTGCATCTCTTGTTGCGAGTGTGACCCTTGCTAGAGTCGTTGGTACTATCCCGGAAGCCAATCTCCCACTCTTCGAAGGAGAAGGACTTTGGTGCAAGAACGCGGGCGTTCATTCCCTTTTCACGAAGGGATGGTCGTTGGTTATAGTTCCGGAAACCAAACTCATCTGGATCGGAAATGTTCTTGGGCAACGATGGGCTCTTCTCGCGGGCTGGCAGATTGCTCTGGTTTCTAGCAAGCTCTGCAGATGTGAGACCGTTGAAGAAGGATGGAGGGTCAGGGGATGCCGGGAATGAATCTTCTTCGCCGGGAGTACCATCTGGTGTCGCTTCGACTTCTGCGGCAGAGGCAATAAGGCCTTTGGCAGCCGGGGGGGCGATAGCCGAAGGGCCAACAAGCTCGTCAGATCCTCTAGTGTTCTTCTTTGGTGTTCGCTGACCCTCGGGCTGCTCTTGGGCCTTGCGTTTGTTACCACGGCCTCGACCTCTGCCCTTAGTGGGTGCAGCGGCGGCAACTGCAGCAGCAAGGGCGGCTTCAGCCTCGCGTGCCTTTTTCCACATCTCGGTGCCTTCGACACGAGCGGGATAGGGAACAAGGTGGCCATCTTCGTCATGGCATTCGTAGTTGCGGAATTCCTTGTCATAGTGCTCATCAGTGATGACCTTGTATTCATACTGGTCATCAACAACCTGGAGTGGGACGTGTCAGCAGGGGGTATCGGATGGGGCCGCAGCGGTCAGGGAGGGAGAGAGTGCGAGAGAGGCGATAAGCGGGAAGATGAGATGGAAACAAAATTAGCAACTCACATCAACTGGCAATCCCTTTTTCTGTAGGGAGCCGAGAATACGTAGGCGATTCTCCTGTGCCTCGAAAAACAAGTCTTCGGCTTCCTCGAAGCCATTCTGTGGAGGGGGGGGGTTGGTCAGTAAAAGAGCGCCAAGAGCCTCAAAGGAAATCTCCGCGACGGGCCAACGTCACGTCGGGGGAAAGGTGAAGAGAGAGGGAGAGACGACATACCTTGTATTCTTGGTCGGCGACATAATTGTCGGTGGTATGAATGCTCTCAGCGAGCTGCATATCATACTCGTGACGACATTTGAGTATCTCGAGCTTCTGTTCGAGATTGTCCTGAAGCTGGCTCATGACTTCGAGGTACTGGGGGGCGTTTTTGTACACGTCCGGGTTCTGGAGCAGGTCGTCGATATTACGATCTGCTAGTTCCTGCAGCACAGGCTTGAGGGCATGGGCAACAGCCTGATAGTTTGCTTTGAGATGCCGTTGCCGCTCGTAAGCAGCCTGAACACGGGAATCGGAAAAGTTCTTTGCTCGACCTCTTCGCGATCCGCCGCGGCCGGTCTTGGTGGTTGTCGTCTTGGACTGAGCGGCACTGGAACCACCTCGTCCACCACCTCTGCCTCGTCCACCACGGCCACGTCCACCGCGGCCACGACCACGAGCGGATGGCTCCCGAGCGGGAGACTCGTTTTCACCGGCCATGATTTGCGGGAAAGGTCATGTAGATGAGTGCGGGTTGAAGGTTGGGGGGGAGGGGAGCGGGCCAGGTGCCAGCTTTTTTTTGGGGTGTGTGTAGGTGTATGAGTGTGAGTGTGAGTGTGGGTGTGGGTGAGTGGTGGAGAGGTGAGAATGGCACGCGCCGGGAGATGGGCGGCAGGGGGGAAAGGGGAATAAAAAGACCAACCAAACGTGGTCGACGCGACAATACGAGAATGTCGGTAGGGCAGTCGCAAAAGGCGAATCAATTCGCGGGCGCGGGTCAGTGTTTGGAAGAGGGAAGGAAACGGGTTTGCGGGATGCAAGAGAGAATGTAGAAAACGTAAGGTAAGGGTAGACCATTCAAAGTGAGGTGTAGACTGGGAACAATAGAAAGGGAAAAAAAAAAAGGTACGTATAGGTCAGAAGTTTTTCGCCTTGCACCCAACCCAGCACAGGCCCCCCGGCTGCAAGTACCTGCCCGGAGCGGCAGCAGCGCGGCTGAGAACCAGTAGATGTCAGAAGGGGACCAACCAGAAGCCTGGAAAATATACGCGTAAGCCCTGGAGTAGGCTTTGGGGTATGCTATGGATTCTGGAGATGATGAATGGGTTAAGCTGCAGGCCTGGTTGATCTGGTAGTCGGAGTTATTGTTGTTGTGGTGGTCGTGGTAGGGAAGGTGAAGAGGGTTCAATGAATGAGACGGGGAAAAGCGCTGCAAGTTTCAGTGACCCTTTTTTCGCTCTTGCATCAATAAGAGTGAGGTATGGGTACCCAGTACGTACCAACTAGCTGGTAGCAGCCGGGCATGAGTCGGCTGGGGAGCCCGCAAAACCAGGTGCCCGCCTGCCCTGCCCGGGTGAAGAGGTAGGTAAGGTAGGTAGTAACATGGTACCGCCACACCCTTGGCCCCCCCGATCCACCAGGATCCAATCCCTCTTCCCACTGTCGCTCACTGCAAGCCTCCCCCCAAAGCCTCATAACGCCCACTGAAAGGTGTCCCCAGGAACTCCATACCTATCCTCCAATATGAATGAGAGTCGGGAACCCCTAAGCTCCTAATAACAGTCCCCTCCGATGCCTCACTGTAGGTTACAATCAGGTTACCTAGTCAATACCTCCCCCAATCCCATCGAATCTCAGAGAAACCTACTACCCGCCCTTCCAAACATTGATTTGCCGAGAATCTGGAGCCTCTCTTGACCTGTCTTTTTGCCAAGGCTGCAGTACACTTCCAGCCACGCCCACCTCCCCATGTGAGCTAAACTTATTTTGTATCAGTTGCCCCAAATCCCTAATGCGCCATTGGCCCGGTCCCCTCGTTTTTCCGGTAACAACGACACCACGGCCCCCCTGGTCCATTTCCCATTCAGAAGCCCAATCCCTGGGAGGGTACGGAGTACATGCAAGGCCTTCTCCGGATTCTCTCTGTCATGCTCGTTTAAAGCGAGATGTCCCAACTTTTCGCACATGAGCAGCTTTCATGGCACAGATTTTAGCAGCAGCCACAAGTAGCACAGGTTCAAAGTTGGGCGTTGAACCGGAGGAGTCACGCGTGGCAATGAAACGGTGCTGTGTACCTAGGTAAATTACAAGACTCATTAAAAAAACATCAAAACATCAACCCACTGTGTAAATACTCGCCATCATCACCGTAGAATTCCAGACAACCGGTAATCAGTGACTCAAAACATCCAATTCCCACCATGGCAGGCACATTTGGACACCAGGTCGGGCATCTTAATATTCGTCCCGAGTCCCCGACTTCTAGACGAGCCCGGGAATGGGCTGATGTCACCACCCTTGACACTGTCACTCTTTCTTCCCTTGTTTTTTTTTTCTCTTCTCACTCGCACGAGATCTGTCTGCTGAATCTGCACCACTCGGCCGCTTGTCAAAGACACCATGTACACGCACAGAAACAAACGGTTTCACGACGGAAATACCTACAATGCCACACCGTACTTTGTACAGCTGTTCATCCTTTCTTCAATCTGTGGGCCCTCTTTCTGAATGACCCCATCAGGTTGGGCACACACCACCAGTTCCGCGGTCTTCGGACATTCGGGCAACCCACGGTATCAGTTAGGCGAGGCTTCTTTTTATGTTTTCGCTTGTCTTTGTGATAAGGGAGGCTATCTAGGTATCATATCGCCAGGGGATGGGTTGGGGGGGAGGGCTACCATTATATATTGCCATTGTATCATGATACTTTGAACATCCTATCTTAGGTAGTGCGTGGTGTTGTGGGTGGTTGGATTCCAGACTTCACCCCCAGCTCAAAACGGGTGTAGTCTAGGGGCAGGGGCCATGAGGAGACAATCCCCTGGAAATCTCTTCCCCAAAAAGAAGAAGAAAAAAACACAGTAATATTCAATAATGTTTATTCTTTTTCTTCGAACCCATTTCAATCCCTTATTCACATTCTTTTTCATCCCCCAGCCAATCCATTGTTCTTTTTTTTCTTGTTCATCCTGCCTCTCCTTGTCATGCGAGCTTCCAAACGACCTCCACCCGGAACGGGAGGTGGGTGTACGTACCTACCTACTCGCCAACGCCGGGCATCCATGCCATTTTCATCGCGTCTGGAGATGCGGTTGCTCCGCATTTCCCACCAAGGTACGTACCTACCTAGGTACCCAGCCATGGAGCGCGCGGCGGCGAAATCTAACCGCGATGGGCGCTCCCGAGCAGCCGGGGGTGAGCTAGCACAGTAAGGTAACGGTGCGGGCGGAGATCTAGCCAATCATATGACACGCCTGCAGAAAGAAAAAAAATATGTCATCACCCCACGTGCATCTTGTCCGACCTTACCTTGACCCTTTTCGTTCGTTTGATCGATCTCTTTCGACCCTTGTGACGTCGCGATAGATCACAACCCTCCAGGTTCACCATGGGCAAGAAGCGGAAGTTGCTGCACCAGCACGCGCCGGGAAAGGCGAACTCCAAGCCTAAGAGACCTACGCAGCACAAGCCTGACCACAAAGCACCCAATGGCGCCGCAAAGAAGCCCAAGGGCAAGCGACAGCGACAGCCCATTGAGCAGCCGACCATCCCCTTCGAACCTCACCACCGCATCCTCCTCCTCGGCGAAGGCGACTTGAGCTTTTCCGCGTCCATAATCAAGCACCATGGGTGCACAAACGTCACTGCGACCGTCCTAGAGAAGGACGCCGATGAGTTGCGCGCAAAGTACCCCCACGTCGAGGCCAATGCTGCCGTGATTCGCGGTGAGGTGCCGAGTGCGAAGGACGTCGAATCAAGCAAGGACGAAGTTCCCGAGGGTAATTCGGACGTTTGCGACGAGGAAGACGGTGACAAAGACACGAAGAACGTCGCGCATAAGAATGGCGACGAAGTTGACGTTGATCGCGACAAAGTCGAGGACGAGGACGAGGACGAG
>JABFFI010001366.1:0-15920 GCA_013623725.1 Fusarium robinianum
AGCCTAGAATGCCCCAGACTCCGCTCTGCAATCGGGATCAGTTTGCTTTCCCCAGTCACGGCCTACTGCACTCTCCCGTCTGCCTGTCCCTTAACCAGCCTGTCAACGCCCATCAATGTGATGTCGGACCCGTTAAACCCACCGTCTGCGACGGACACTTGCTCCTAGAACTGGACACTGTCCTGATCATACGGGGAAACTATCTTTCGAATTTGCCTGGGTGCAGATATTGCTGCCGATCGAGGAGACCTGAGCGGGACAAACGTTCATCCTCGTATTGTTTGTCCCGGAAAACACACCTGGTCTTTGTCTTTGGGGACTGTGTGTTATTTCCTTGTGGTGGTCGAGTCATGTTTCGTATACCCAAGTACCTACCCAGAGAGTGATGGTTGTGGTGGACAGGCACACTTAGATAGTAACATCTACTCTTCTTTGCCTTACCTCACCAACACCTATGGACAGCACGAATACCAGCGTTCATCAGACTCTAGTATCCTACTTCTCCACGGCTCTTTTCCTTGAGCGCCCCCCTCGGAACATCCCCCGTTCCACGAACGTCCATACAAATGGCCCCGTCTTCCCATGTTCTCGGATATCTGCGTTCGCGTCTATGCACACTGCTCATTTCAGCAAGGCCTCGACGGCAAGGCAAATGCGTGGCGAACTATTTTCCTGTGGAGGATCTGATCTATCAGGCCAGCCGTGCAGGAGCCGTCGAGAACTCGCACACGGCGCCATGGGAAGTTGCAGTTGCTTGGGCCTCGACGGTGATGTGAGTGCGGCTTTCGTTCGTTGCCCAGTACAGTGGCTACGAGTGTGATGTCCTGGCGAGGAAAGACGGGGATTTCGTACAGTGTTGCAAGAGTTGGATCTCTCGAAAAGGCTGTTGGAATGGTCACTTTCTGTCTATATAAACCGAGCTTGATCCCCCTCGGATCTTGCCTGGTCCATCTTGCTCTTCACTCCAACTCACTCCTCACTTGCATCTTCACTCTTCACATTACACGCAAAGTCCAACTTCAACCGACTACACTCACCAAGCACGCGCCTTGGATTCACCCCTTTACTCCAACCTTGCACTTACAAACATGTAAAACTCCCTCCCCGAATCATCCCCTTTACGTCCACACTGACACTCCATGTAGCTTCAATCACCCCCTCAACACCGCCAACATGTGCGACTGGGAAGAATTCCTCTTTACCTGCAACCACTCCACCGTTCGCCTCAAGTCCTACTGCCACTTCGCCCGCAACGACCCGAACCACCAGTGCTTCGGCGTCAAGGTCCTGCGAAACTCCTGGCGCCAGTACGATGCCTGCGACGATTGCATCGTCGCCTGCCAGGCAAATGCCACGCAGATCCAGGGCCAGGAGAACTACCAGGCTGGAGCTCAGGTTCGCGGCCCGGACTCGCAGTAGATAGGATATAAGCGGCTCGGGGGTTATATGTCACTGGTTTGGGAGGCCATGCGTTTGTTATTGGCTCATCTATCTGCTCTTGTTCACGTCGTAACGAGGTGAAGCAACGGGATGAGTCTGGGATAAGCTGCGGAATGATTGGAAGGTAAATCGATCTTGGGTACTCGTTTTCCCTTTTACATGGAGATATTTTGGCTCTTGGGGTCCTCCTTCGGAGTCTCCATAGTCACACGCTAGGTAGACAGGTAGTTTAGGTAGTTGTTCATCAATATTGAATGATGTGCGCACTCATCTAGCAACGGCCCGAGTCTCGATCATGTTACGTGTCTTTCTTTGAGCCCAACGGTCTTGTACTTGGCTTCCATGGCCCAGCAGGTTACACACACGTTTATGGATGATGCATACAAAAGCTCATACGGTTTTCAAGGAGCTCCACTCATCCGTACGACACAAAAACCGTACGCTATTAGACCCTAATAGAATCTCTCCATGCTCTATCGGTTCCTTGCAGACCTGGAACCCCCGCCCAAGGCCTTGCGCAACGGCGCCTACGGCAGTGCTGAAGCCGGAGCCCGTGGGTGTGGAACGATGGTAGTTGATGAATGGTTCTCGGGGGAAACTCGTGAGATCCTGTCTGTGATCTGTGGGTCGAGTTGGGCTGCGAATCGCTTCAGGGGCCTGGGATTAGTTCTTCATTTCTGGGGGCAAACAAAGCTCGGGCCTCGAGTTCTTCAAGGCGACACATGTTAGTGTATATTCCCCCGCCAGAAACCGTATGATAGAGTGAGGTCTAGATTTAACAGCTGAAAGTCGGAGTCGTGGCCCGGGGAGGGGGGCAAATGCCACCCATCTGTCATCTTCATTTCTTGGGTGCACATGTTGTGAGAGACATTGTACAATCGGCGACAACTGTCTGACAGCCCAGAGCCTCACAACAGCGGAGAATATCAGAACGTGCCGGCCTTTTCCAGAAGGAAGGGCAATGAAACTTGGAAACGGAAATTCACAACTTGACTTGAACTATCGGAGGCAACTCGGCTAGTCAATCCGTCTCTGCGGTGCCTTCTACCAAGCCGACGATGTTGTATCGCTTCGAGAAAAAGGTGATCCAGTCGTCCAACACGCCCTGTTCCTTTTCCTCCAGGTCTTGCCAATCCGGACGGACGTCCTCTGCCTTGACCGACGACTTGGCCAGCGCTCTCGAGGCATCCTTTCCAGCGAAGACTAAAGATAATTAGCAATTGTAGGCCTGGGCGTAGGAGATGAGGGGGGAAACGCACCGTGGTATGAGCCTCCGGGTTGATAGGCCTTGTTGCCCGTCACGTCGTACACTCTACCCTGTTTCGTAAACGTTGAGCCTCGTCCATCAAGTGCGGAGTTGGATGAAGCGCGACCTGAGTCTCAACATACCTTGATAGCCACGTAGCACTTGCCCCCATCGGTTCCTAGTATTGACAATCAGCCTGAGCTCAGAATGATACCGAGGGATGAGTGTTTTGGAGGCTTCGAGATTGATCTCTAAGAGAGCGTTCGTTCTTGGGGCCATTCCACGGAGACGTCATGTACCGATTGCGCTGGCAAGCTCCTCCTGCGAGATGGGGTTCGTGCTGGGGGCCTTGAGTTCCACGGGAACCTTGGGCGCGAACTTTCCAGACATGGTGGTTTTGTTTGGTGAGAGGGAAGGGATGCGATTGAGTAGACTGAGGGAGTGATGCGGATAAGACGAGACAAGCGAAGAGAGTTGGAAAGACGTATCTTTATACTACTACAGATTTCGTCATAAGCCTCTCTCCTCTGGAATAGCCGTAAACAAACCCCCCAAAAGCCGTTAGACTCCCGAGGGGCCTAGGCACAAGAGGTACAAAGAGGTACAGAAGAACCGCACGGACCAATCATTCTCCGAGATTGGCCCGTGCTCCGCATTCATGGCCAGACCGCGGGCAAGAGGGCAGGACAGCAGCTTTTTGAGTGACTACCCCAAAAGTACTTCCGTACATCGAACGTTTGGATTCATCACCACGCGGCAATCCAACGAGGATCGTACAATACGACGGCGTGGGGGGGAAATATCGAGAGAGAATGAGAGAGAGAGAGAGAACACCCATCCTCAGCATTCGCCCTACCACACTCCCGAATCATGTCCGTCTCAGCCATCGCCTCCCTGAGGCCCCTCCGTGGACAATGCCTCCGCCATGCCACCTCCGGCCTCCTCTCCGTCCAGCTCCGTTCACGATCCGCCACAGTGAGCTTCCGCGCCATTGTGCCTCTCCGGCCATTCAATTGTCGATTCCAGAGCACGAGCCCTCCGAGCAATGCCTCCTCCAAAAGGGACCTCGAGGCGAAGAAGGGCCAGCTCCCCAAGAAGAGCTTGCCGAACCAGTCGCCCATCACCTTTCGCCAGTTCGCCGGCCGAGCCCTCGGCGCCGCGCTACGGAGTCTCGCTGTCGCCTTGAGTCCCACTGGTATCAAGTCGGCATACCGTGACAATCCTGTATTGACGACCACGGGTTTGCTGATGTACGTCCCCAATGGGCCATCATCCTGAGGCCTCGACCTTGACCCTCAACTTTGACTAACTTAGTCAGTCTCTTCTTCGTCTCCATCATGGCCGGCTACACCGTCTACCTCTACTTCAACTACTTCTACCACCACCAATTCACTAGATTCCCCGATCCCGTCGCCAACTCCTTGCGGCGCGCCCTCTACTACACAAACCACAGGCCCGATGCCGAACTGGCGCTCAAGTACTACAAGCGGGCCCTGGAGCAATGCGCCGAGCATGGACTAGACCCTTTCTCCGATGACGTTCTCGGTATCCGGTTCCAGACTGCAGGCTGGCTCCAGAAGATCAACAACTACAGCGCCTGTCTGAAAGTGCTCGAGGTGGTGCTGGCCGACTGTAACAAGTGGATCAGTGTCATGGAGCAGGCTGTGAAGGACGGCAAGATCAACGACGAGGGCAGACTCATCAAGCCTGGCGAAGAGGCTCCTGGAACCCCCGCGACCGAATCCATGACGCCGAAGGCCCCCGTTACTCCCCATGGCAACAAGGGCGAGGACTTCGTACCCGAGAGCCTCTGGCATAAGCGAACACGCCTGCTCCAAAAGGCCGTCGGAATCTCCCTCAAGCTCGGCGAGCTCTACTCAGATGAACACGTCCTGGATCCCGACAACTCCCACAAGCACCTCATCTGGGCCGTCGAGACCTCTCTCAAGGAGTACCGCCGCCGCAAGACCGACGGCGTCAAACCCGACGAGGGCGAATGGCTCACCCCCGAGCAGATGGGCAGTTCCATGGAGTCACTCGGCCGCGACTACGAGCGCAAGTCCCAGTTCCACCTCGCCATCCCGCTCTTCTTCCAGGCCCTCCGCCTCTGCGAGAAGCCCTGTCACCGCGCCGTCATCATGAACAACCTCGCCGCCAGCTTCGCACAGCACCCCATCTTCGTGCCCGCCTCCCCCTCTCCCACGGGCGACAGCATCATCGCCCAGCTGCAAGAGCCCGGCATGCCCGCCACGCGCAACGACTGTCTCGAGGCCGCACAGAACTGGGCCAAGAATGCTTACCTCCACGGACGGGACGTCAAGGGCGCTGATCGCACTCCCGAGTGTGACGAGGCTTGCGCCGTCGCCCTGTGCAACTGGGGCGACGTCGCCGCCATGTTGGGAAACAAGGACCTCGCTCGGAAGAAGTACAACCAGTGCATCGACATGAGCAAGGAGCTTGGCTTCCCCGAGGCTGCGAAACAGGCTCGCACTGGGCTCACTAACCTGACCTCCAAGTAAGGTGAGGCGGATTCTCCTTGACACCCCACAAACGCATCGTCAACATGAGAAGAAATCTCCCAACACGTTCCTCGACGAATCAACATATCATGGCAACAAGACGCTGGTAGAAAGTCTAGGGTTTGCTAGAAGTTGAAAAGCAACTCGTATTCGCCACTCCTGACGGAATAGGCTCTGTATATCATATCACTATGGAAATATTTGTACGATGAGACCTAGCAGAAAAAAATCTCAATGGCACATTGACCCAGAGACGGGACCAAGCATGACAAGAGACTGGAATGCTCACAGTGAAGCTAAACGTGAAAGGTCAAGCAAATCTGGCGAGTTTCTAGCTCGCTCTTTAAGCCGACGACGCAACAGCACATGGCATCTCTCTGCCATCTAATCTTGAAAACCGAGCACTCCAGCAACACTCGCTCGCTTTGCGTTCCCTTCATGTCCCAGACCTGAGCTCCTCGCAAACCAGTCAAAATCTCGCAGGATGTTCCTTGACGCCATGACTCCGCCATATACCATGCACCCCTGTGCCAATACCAATCCCAGTTCCGAACACCTAAGCCATTCTCTGCCTCTTCGGGTCCACTCCAGCAACGGTCGTTGAGCCTGTTGTGCCATTCGCAGGGAGGTCAGCCAAGGCCGTCCTTCCCGCACCATTATCACCCGGCGGTGGTCGCTTCATCGTCGGCGGCCGATACGAACTCCTATTCGCAAGCGGGCTGCCTGGACCGAGAGGCGCACCAATTCGTCGGGCCTGATCCAATGATGGGTTGACTAAATTGCCCCGGGCACTCTGGGAACTACCCATGGTAGGGCGCACGGGAGTGAAGCTGCCGGTGTTGGAATGCGGCGCAGTCTGAGACTGACTGCTGGTGGGAGCTACATGCTGGCCATTCTTCGCTACCGGCTTGGAGGAGGAGTGATCAATGCCGGGGGTTTTGCGGATAGAAGGACTCTCCGCCTTGGGGTTGAATGCTTGCTGGCCATGTGGCACCGATATGCGGGTGGCACCAGCACCTTGTAGAGTGGTTTCGGGCATCTGGTTGACCGCCTTGGCAGAGAAAAACCCGACATTCTCTGGCACGTTCGCATTTTGAGGGGGATTCGGTGGCGGTCGATGGCCCCCGAATTGGTTGGGAGTTGCCCGCCCCTGATTACCGGCCTGCTGGCGATTTGGTTGAACCCCTGGGCCGCCATGCGAAGCCTCCGGGCGCGAATTTCCTTGGTTCGGTGTCTGCGGTGGTCGTGCGGTAGGTCCTCCGGAAAAGGACCTTCCGGGTGGTTGGTGTGCTTGCTGGCGAGAGGGGTTGTTCGGGGGTTTCTCGCTTGGAGCTGGACCAGTGGTCGATGTTGACAGCATAATTTCATCGGTAGGATCGTCTTCTGGAACACAGAAGTCCACCTCGTCGAGTTCTACTGATATTCAGTCTCGACATCTTCAAACCCATCCGACGAAAGCATACCTCCCAGGAAATCCTCAAAGGACTCTGATATAGCAATGGGGCGGACCGTATTCACCGCTGGCAGAGCCGCTGGCGGAGCGGGCACCGACGCTGGAAGCTCCGCCTTGGGTATATCTCGCTTAATGAAATCGGTGTGTCGGTGAAGGTTGTGTTGGTCGAACTTTTTAACAGGCTCGGCCTTTACTTTCGTGACCTGCTTCACATAGTCCTTGTCGTAGATGCAATTGCCAAGGACATTGCCAAAGCTCCTCAACGCGCGTTTAAGCCCGTCGGTAGTGCCCTCCTTCTTCGCCTTTTCAAAGGCCATTGCCTTTCCTCTAGCATTCTCGATCGACCCGTACCCGATGTCTTCGTGGAATGTCCCATCCCGGAGCGTAACGCGAACGATGACTGACAGTCCAATACTGACACGCTGCGTCTGGGGATTCTCGTCGGCAAAATCGACCTGGATATTTTGGATAGATGACGACCACCCATTGAAGCCGAAGACCTCGTTCGCTAATGTGATGCATTTCTCAGCCGTGAGGTAGTGGACCTTTGTGCCACCAGGACCAGCACGCGCAGATATGTATTCAGGACCGAGTTGTTTGTCGAGCTTGGCCGAGATTTCAGCAATTTCCTTTGCCGCCCATTCCGATACTCGTGGCCGCGGCTCCTCGAATGGATTTGCCACTACTGAATGCTGATCGCCTGGACTAGGAACACAGTCAGTCAACCCATGATGGAGTTGAGGCACCCAGCAAGACATACGCAGGCATGGTAAACGGATAAACAATCGATGCAGTCTATACCGTCATTTGAATAGAATCAGAGTCAGCATGCAAAATCGTTAAGAGAATCGTAAAGTGTGACACGGGGCGTGGCGACGGAGCGACGTGACGACGTAAGGACGTTGATAGATGCTGAGAGAAGAGTCAATATGGAGATGGAGAGCGCGTCCACGACTCGACCAGGCAGGCGCGCGTCTCAGGCACGACGGGACAGCACGTGACCAACAAAGAGTGCCTAAGGTACCTAATCAATGTCATTGTCCCCACTTGTCCAGCCAGCCGGATCGGCGGGAAGCCCCGTGCCCCGTGCGTACCCCACCGGTTTAACGATGATCTAACAAGAAAGCTCCGGCGCCATGCTCACGCGCCGCCATCCTGTGACTACCACGATCCAAGTTGTGAATCAAGTTCTGGTTCCCAAGCCAGAAGGAGCCTTTTTAAAAGAAAACTTCTTGCTTCAATATCAAGCGTAAGCTTAGGCTCGGATGAGATGCTCCTCTTCACCCAGCCAAGGACATGATGAGACACCATTGGAGAATCACTCAACACGGCTCTGATTTCCACAGTGAAGGTCGTCATTGTTGATGAGGCTCCTCGGGAAACACATGTTCTTGGATCTTTGCATGCATCCTTGTCGACTAGTTGATTGGAGGATTTTCAAGCTTCCGAACCAGGTAATTAGATTCATGCAAGACGAGGCTATATCGATGTGATATTGGAATAGGGGGCTGCATCACCACGACATTCATGAAAAAGGAGAGGTTTTGGCTTTCGTCGCCACATCCGCAGCAAATATAAATTCGTCACGTCACACTAAATAACGAGGTTATACGGCAAAACCATGTATCAAGTGGTGTACCCAGCCAACAGCCCTCTCCACCAAGTCAGGACAAAACTCCCAGAAAAATCAAGTGATGGGGGAAAACTCGTCTCTACATACAGGATTGCGTGGTCTGTCCACGGCTGGAGGGGGTGAAGAAAAGGAAAGAAAGTTTAGACATGGTACGAATCCCTGCTGCTCATCTGTGTGAAGGAAAGGGATATCAAAGACAAAGCAAACAAACAAAACGCCGACCACCCAACCGTGCATTGAACAAATGCCAAAAGTCTATGCCAGCCCGCGATGCCAAATGATAGTCGTCGTAATGATGCGGTCGTAATATGTGCGGTGATGACTCGTCCCAAGCGCCGTGCTATGCATTACGCCCTAGCTCAGAGGACCGGTCCTACCAAGGTCCAACTCTCACGGGCGCTCCGTATGTGCCAGACACCAACTGATTCAGGATGGAATTGGGGTCTGATGGACCGCCAGATCCGGTTGTGGGGTTGGTGCCCATCCAACCGACGCTGTTAGCCATGGCACTGACTGCAGAAGCTAAACGGCCACGGGACTGCTCGTTATGGCGAGCGATAGTCTGATCCCATCCCCCAGAGTGAAGGTTGATGCCGCCGCCACGCTTGCTTGCTTCGTTGATAACCAGAGCCCAGGCCTTCCCAATCTCCTCATAGGCATTTTCCTTGTGGTGTCGATAGACCTGGGGTTCCCAATCGGGCAACTCATGGATGAGTTTTGTTGCTTCATCTAAGAACTGTAGCGACTTGGTGGGCTGCGTCTCATTGGGCGGAAGAAACTGGGGGGTGAAGTCGGAGAGTGCATCAATCAGGGCGACCAGAGCGTCCTTGACTCGGTAGTAGGTGTATTCGGGGCTGGACTCGCCGTAGGGGGCGGCGGCCTTGAGCTTGTCAAGGTATCCATCCAGAACTTTGACGGCGGACGGGACGGATGGACGAGGAGCACCGGCAACAACCTCGGCGCCAATATCGGAGTGCCTCTCGCATATCCTTTCGAGGACAGTCCGAAGCTGAGATGAATCAAGAGTCTCTAGTAATCGGGGAAGGCTGAGAGGTCGACCGATGACCTCATGGGATCGGAATTTCTTGTGAGGGCGGGAAAGAGATCTAGCAGATATGGCAGGAGAGCTTTGGGGAGACATGGTCTCGTCGCCATCCTCGTCGGCTTTTCGTTTGCGAGACGCCATGTTGTGGAAAGGAGATACTTGACGCATGTTAGTGGCAAATGCCTTGGCAAGGGGGTTCCCTTTGCAGAGAAAGTCGATGCAGGAAATGAAAAGGATTCGAGGGGAGTCGATGGGGGCGTTGATGGGGACAAGGACTTACAGGATCGTTGGGGGGAGAGCCGCGGGTTTTCGTGTTGGTGAGGAAAGACAGGAGGCTGCGGCGAGAGCAGAACGTTCATAGTGAATCAAAGCGAGACACTAAACTGCACCCGATGGTGATGATGGAAACAAAGGCTGCAGAAAGTTTTGATCCAGGCACGAGTGCGACGATAATACAGGTCGAGGGACGGTTTGTCTATGACAGAACGAAAGCGTGAATGGTGGGAGGTCCACAGTTGAAAGTGTATGCGAGGTGAAAGTCGATGTTTGCAGCGGCGTCAGGGTCGGCGTCTAGAGGGAGACAGGGTCGACGGTCGGGGGGTTGAGCAGCCGAAAGACACCGTTGTCAGGGGGGAGAGAGCCGTCAACGGTCACAACGAGGTGTCGGGAGACGATGTGTTGTCGTGGGTAAAAGGAGAGTTTTGAGGGCGAGCGGGAAGGTTGACTGTCGAGGGCTTGAAAAAGGGTTGGTGGAGGAGGGAAAGGTTGGAGGAGACGGGAGCGGAAGAGAAAGAGAGAAAGGATGAGAGTGGATTTGGGTTGGGCTGTGAGGGAGTTCTATTCGGTTTTGGTTGTCTGGGGCTGCCCTCCACTGGGGCCTCTATTTTTTCCGCCTCTTTTAGTGGAGTTCAAAGGCGCCAGACCTCATTCGCTAGGTGGAGTCGATGGAAGAGCCAGTCGCTGCCAGGTGGAGTGCGGGCTCCATGCTACCGCACGTGACGGCGGGGCATCCTCCAAAGTTCAATGCCTGGGAATAGGTACTGGAACCTGGAACCTAGGAAGGTAGCCCCCTGTGCTGTGCAGATTTCACTCACAGGCTACTGGGCGCCGAAGCCACCCAGGTTGCGCTCGGGGTTGTGGCGGTAAATCGCCCGCCAGACGGCCTCCTCGGCGCAGGTGAGGGCCTCGCGGGCCCGGGCACGGTCCTCCTTGGCCTCGGCGGGGGGCGGCGGGGATGGCGAGGCGCACAGATGGCCCTCGGCCGGACATCGTCGTCGTCGTCGTCGTCGTCGTCGTGATGCATTGTTCAGAACAGACAAGATAGAGAAGACAGCCCGCTCTGTTGACTTGGATATCTAGAAGGTGCACTGCCGCGAGTATCACCTTCTTTAAGATATCTCTGTAATCTTGAGAGGTACAATAATAATGGATGTCAAAAGTCTGACAACACCAAATAGTACCATATTCGTTACTCCCTAAATTCCCATAAAACCTATTTTTTTAGGATACTCGGTAATTATAAGAGGTCCTTATACCTAAAATCTTCATTATTTAGAAAATTTAGTGAAATTTAACTATTTCAGGAGGTGTTGTCAGACTTTTGGGGTATCATATTAGTTACAATGAGGACTGAAGAGTTCATCCTGTGAACGAAAACCTACGCGCCAAAGTTTAAACGCGCCCTGTGACTCGCACGTTACGCGCGAAAGTCTCTGACTTCGATCACACAGTTACTATTACTATAAATCTAGCCTGTTCCCTGCTATTACGCACATCCGATGATTGCTGAATCTCATTCCATTGCACAACAATCGCATAGGCTCACATCTGAAGATTCCCAACTACATCGCTCCATCACCAAAATAATCAACACTCTCGGTCTATCACACCATGTTTTCAACATCACTCGGCAAGAAGCAATGGGATTCAACATGGGATGGCTTGCCTAGAGAAATCCGGCTTCTTATCTTACAATGCCTAATGCAAGATGGTTGCACACTGGGTCGCTTGGCCACGGTATCTCGAGAGTGGCAAACAGACATCGAGCGATATAACTTCGCTCGAATTAAACTAACACCGTCACGCCTCGTTAATTTTAGTTCGATGATTCAAAGAAATCGGGGCTCTCGTTAGCTATATCTGGTTCTGCTTGGAACTTGATGATTACGATTGCACCACGTGCGCACCTCCCTATGCGTGGGAAGAGGCATTTGAGATCAGCGATACAGATAAATGTCCCATCACCACGGCATTCCGGAATCTATTCTCGATTCTCAGTACATGGGATCTTCACGGCGATTTGATACTCGATATTAGTATCTACTCGCCGAGCGACTCAGAACATTGGTTTAAATATCTGACCTTTATGCCCGATACCCCTTCGGATATGCTAGGTGGTTGTGGTATAGAGAAGGCGATATCAAACAGAGACTATCATGACCCTCGACATGGTTGGGTTGCCGGTTTTCGACACTCAGCCCCGCCTACAGCTGCTATCAGGAAAGTGTTCCATGCAGTCATGGAGCAGGGACCGTTTGATAGTGATCAGTTGGAGCTCCAATGGTGGGATCAGCTTCCATCGGTCCCAGCCGTAACCAGTTTACTTCTCCGGCAGCAGAACCGCCGGAGATGGAAGCCGGCTTCGCTGGCACATATGTTTGCCCGGTTTCCCAGACTCCAGGAAGTCCACTACGAACCCTGGAGGGAATGGGACTGTATGCAGCGCCATACAGATAGAAGTAAGTATTGCTGCATATCCCCCCTCCTCTTTCAACTTATTACTCGCTCTTATTTATGTAGGTACTCAATTACTAATCCGTTGTCTAGATTATCAATATCTTTTCGAGTCTATCCAACGTTCCAACAACAGCCTCAAGAGACTCGTGGTCTTCGAGAACTTTAATCAACAGTACCCAGCTACTATGCAGAAATTCCAGGGAGGAGTTGACTTAGCCGGATGCGACAGCATTCGCAACCCTGCCCTAGCTGTTGGCCAGATGGTCGCGCTCACCAGCCTCGAGCTTGAGCATCTCGCAGCATCCTTTATGGTGGACGCTAACCACTTCTTCGAGATCCATCCCGCTTGGGAGTGGCCGAACCTAACCTCGCTTGTTCTTACCTCAAAATTACTCACGCCCGACGAGAATTCGATCGAGATTGGATCTATGCTTCAGGCTGCGGCGGCTGCAGCGATGAAGATGCCCCAATTAGAAACAATGGAGATTTGGAACGGACGAAAGGGGCTAGCAGCGCTCTTTAGGTATCAGGCGTCCCGCAATACACACCAAGGTGTAATTGTTTGGAGAGGAACATGGAAGTTGGCGATAGAACCATCCACAATCCAGGCTTGGGAAGCTGTCATACATCAGTATGACGGTTGGAGACTCAATTTAGTTCAGGAACGGCTAGATGAAGCTGCTATCAAGTCTCACGGCGACGCAATTCACTACTTGGGACTTTCAAGCCAGGTCATTCGGCCTATCTCGTTACAGCAGATCCAGATAGAACAGAAAGCTCTAGAGGGCGTAGACACTGTATAATATGATCAGTTGCAGTAATAGCTTCAATTCGCAGCAAAGCTGTTACTTGCCAACCCCCTCTTTTGGGGTGGGCGATCCCGAGGCTTTTAGCTGGGGCTCAGGCTAAAAGCAGCGAGGCTCCAAACACATCCAGTTCAGATAGGCCCCCCCTTGCCTCGATTCAGTAAACCCATGGAACGCACGTGGCCAAAAGTGCATTCGTTCGGGTCGTAGCGGCGCTTCATGGTGGCCTCCGTGCGAAACTACGGCCGACCTGGACGCATGGCATCCGTGGGCACCCAGATGCAGCACGCTTGGGCTAACAAGCGCCGGACATTCGAGGGTGAAATGTCCCCAATATCCCTCATTATTGGGGCCAGGCAAGGCTCTCCTCTAGTTGGAAGGTTTCCGAAGCACGACTGTCCACCTTTTCGTCCTTGAGAGTTATTATTCTGCTGATATGTTGACCAACGCAAGTTTCTTTGTCAGTCTCTCTCTCCCTGACACAGAGCGCCCAGCGGCGTCTGTCTTTCGGGCCACCGCACCTCAACTCCAGATTCAATTTCCGCACTGGTGCCAAGAGTTCCCGCCAGCCTCCTCCCGGTACGAACCTTTTCGCCTCCAGGGCTAGGAAAACCACGTTGTAAAAACGCCCAACTCCTTTTGACAACGGATCATCGAGTCAAGGCTGCCCCCCGATACTTTCCATGGCCTGATCGCATTTGCGTCGATTGGTTCTCGCCGACATTCACCATGTACATACCCAACGTTGATGAGTTTTTCAGCAGACAACAATCCTATAATATAAATCCCCGTTCTTCAATTCTTAGTCCATCCGTCCTTTTGATGATGGAGGATCGTCACCTCCCCACCCCCCCCCGAAAGCCCCAACTGGGGAAACTCACCGCTCTCCGTAGCATGACTCAGATTTCTATGCATTAATTCGACCAGTCGTCCCAGTCTTGAGAAATATTTTTTTGCAAAAATTTCTCCCTGCATTAGTTCACATCCCCCAGGACCTTGAAGTGTCCATGGGATCGCTGCCTGTTCCAGGGGGGTTGGTGAACTGAACTACCGCCCGTTTGCAGGCCCCGCATCACCGGCGGCTTGGAATGCTCTGTAGGGGTCCAGGCTCCGGAAGAACCCGCCCCACTTCTCCGATCTCTTATCTCTTATCGCTTCAGCCACTGCCATGAAAATTTCTGGGGAGGATGGCGGACCGCTGACTTGACAGAAGTAAATCTTGCATCGAAACATCATCAGCAGCAGCAATGGCGACTAAAGAGAAGAAGGAAAAAAAGGACAAGAAGGAGAAGAGGGAGAAGAAGTCCTCGCGCTCAGAATCCGCCAAGGAGGAGAAGTCTGAAAAGCCCACCGAGTCTGAGAAGCCCGCCGAGTCCGAGAAGCATGAAGAAGAGTCAAACAATGTCGAGATGACCGACGCAACGCCCGCGCCATCCTCCAAGCGCAAAATCGAGGTTGAGGAAATCGAGGTCGACCTGTCCCTCCCCGAACCGCCATCCAAGCGAGCACGCCGTGCGCTGAAGAAGGGCAAGACCCTCCCGCCCAAGGGCAGCGATGACGAGGGCGACAAGGCCGAGGGCAAGGATGCGGGCAAGAAGGATCGCTCAGAACACGGCGTGTGGATTGGAAACCTTCCCTTCACTATAACGCCCCTCGAGCTGCGCAAGTGGCTCGTCGACAACTCGGGCGAGGTCATCTCCGAAGAGATGATCACCCGTGTCAAGCTCCCGACGAATAAGGAGCCCGGTCGAGATAAGAGCGTCAAACCTGCGAACAAGGGCTTCGCCTACGTCGACTTCTCAGACATCGGGCCCAAGGTTGCCGCCATCGCCCTCTCAGAAACAGAACTCAACGGCCGAAAACTCCTCATCAAGGACGCCCAGTCCTTCGAGGGTCGACCCAAGAAGGAGAAGGAACCCGAAGAAGGCACCTCGGAAGCCAACCCCGAGGCCAGCAAGGAGCAGAAGAGGGACGCCAACGCAAGCCGCAAGATCTTTGTCGGAAACATGAGCTTCAAGACGACCGAGGAGGACCTATCAAGGCAGTTCGAAAAGTGCGGCGAGATTGAGTGGCTCAAGGTCGCTCAGTTCGAGGACTCGGGCAAGTGCAAGGGTTTCGGATGGGTCAAGTTCAAGGAGCCCGAGGCCGCAGCCTGGGCCGTCAAGGGCTTCGTCAAGATCAAGGAAGAAGTGGAAACGGAGCGGGACTTTAAGAAAGGGGGGGATGACGAGGACGATGATGAGNNACAACAATAACAACAACAACAGCAATCCCCGGCACCGACCACCGCCGCGCAAGACAAGTCACGCGGATGACACATCAGCTCCAACAGACCGAAGCGAGCCTACCACGAAACCTCTCAAGGAAGCAGCCGACATCCAAGTCGCACGCTTGACGGGTGCAGTGGTCAAGCACACGGGTACGAAGATGACTTTTGATTAGGACCAGAGTATCTGTAGAGGAGAGAGGAGAGGAATCGCGGGAGGCAGGCAGGGGAAAAGGAAGGAAATTTCAACGGTTTTTGAGATACCCCCCCCACCCTAGGGACGCTGTCTCACTGTGCGTTATGTGTGATGTGGTAAATATCCTTAAGCGTCGTTGATGATAGGCGCCCGCTTTGGTGCGGTCTGGTGTGTCTTTGGAATCATTTTCGTCTCCGCCGCCGGACGCCGGGTGGCCGGAGGTCGTTGCGGATCCGACTTCCCCGCATTCAACCTCTTATATATGACGATCTACCTTGTATAATAACTCCCACAAGAAGAAGATAGTTATTTCTAAGTAGACATCTATCAACCTCTAGTTTGTAACCATGTATCAATCGCAAGTCACTTTCATCATGGACGTCATCTGTCCCTGGTATGTCCATCCTCCATCACAACCACCCTCATAACCACCACTAACTCCCACATAGGACATACCTCGCGAAGAAAAGGCAACTCCCCCCCCTCCTCATCACTCATCACTCATAACCATCACCCTTCTAACATCCCCCTAGACTCGACCAAGCCCTCACCCAAGTCCGCTCCTCCCCCTCCTCCTCCT
>JABFFI010001368.1:0-15530 GCA_013623725.1 Fusarium robinianum
GGCAAAGTCCTTCCTCTCATGCAGAATTGTTAGATAATAAACACCCCCCCCCCCCCTCCCTCCCCCTCTTCGAATAAGACGGGCTAATGCAGCTACTATATCAAAGAAACCTGATGGCCAGGGATGAGTTCAAAAATCTCGGATTCGCTGAACCGCCACCCACTCCAAAGGAACCGGAAAAGGGCGTCAAAGGCGAACTGCGGTGGTAGAAGCCGTTAGAATCATGGCGTGTACGATGGTTTTTGTATGAACAAATGAGAGGCAGACACGACAAGACAAGTCGTCCCCACGCTCTGCCGGCTTTGTGCAAGTTTGTTGATGGCTCATTAGGGCACAAGGGGAGGGTACTGTGTATGAATAATTGTTGCCTTCTTATGCTCTAGAAGCATTGCCTTGTTAGGATAGTTTTATAGATATCCATGGATGTGCTATAACAACAAGTGGCCCCCCTCCCTGTCATGTGCCCTGGCTTTTTCGCCCATATTTTAGGCGGTGTTGCTGCTGGTGATTGTCACTGACGCAACCCCCCCCCCTCCCCCCAAAGCACCCAAGACACTTGTTGCCCCGTCAACACTCTCACAAGGTTCGCCCTTGCGATCGACCATACAAAAGTGAACGCTTTCACACCAACATTACCTACCTAGTTACCCGTCTACCTACCAAGTGCCCTCCCTCTAGCCTCTCTCTGCCGGACAGGACCTTCATTTTGTATTTGATATCATTTCCTAGAATTGTCTTGCGGCCAAGATTCGAGCTATGGGGAAGACGAGCACTCGCAAGGTCACGCCGCCTTCTCCCTCGTATATGACGGACAACCAATTTGGTACGAACCAAGACGTGAAGATGAAAACTGTGTACCAATGAACTCCTGTAGCTAACGGTTTTTGCGTTTAGCAAACTATCTCACCGAGTTACGATCGAATAGAACCGTAAGACCCGGGGGCGCGAGACCTCAGCCAGCTGGATCTCGCCCCCCTCCAAGCACCAGTCGAACAAGCCTAGCTCGCTCAAGCACTGGACGCTTCACGCCAGACAATACATCCCAGGCTGAGAGCGTTGCTGCAACCGAACGTGCTCCCTCCAAGGTCCCCAGTGTCACTGCCGGCAGCGTTGCGTCTCGATATTCCACCACCAGTCTCCGAAGTCGTGCAACCGACTACTATCCGACATCGGGCTCCAAACCATTGCGACCCTCAGAAGTGGTTCCCTCAGCGACCTACATCGAACGAGGACAGAGATGGATGGAGAGAGAGGAAGCCAGCTCTTTGCGCGATGCAATGGAGGAAATGGACTTGCGAAAGACTACCAAATCTCCCGCTCAAGACGCCCCGGATGACGAGACGCGGATATACAATGCGGCACTCGATGAGGCTGCCGAGCTCGTCTGGCAGCACCAACACGGCGTCCCCGCACCACCCCCCGACGGCCCGTACCGATATCGACCACATATGAGGAAGAATAGCTATGCGCACGCTCGCACGGCTACCGTCGGTCCATCAAGCAAAACCCCAGGTGCGCGCTCATTCTCGGGTAGTTCCACGGAGAGCGAGGGGAACTCTCGTAGCAGCCGTCCTTCGTTGGAGCAGAGTCAACAAGGGGAGTCGTCGAACCGCCAGAACAAAGCATATGGAAGCATTGGCCGCTCAGGCAAGCTACCCGACCAGCGTCGACATGGCAGCATCAAGAGAAACATCAGCGGGGAAGTTGAGCGGCCATTCTCTGGCGATCAGATCTGGGAAGAGCCTGAGGCGTTGTCGGCAGCCAAGAACTTCAACGTCTCGGGTCGCGCATCGCCAGAGAAGCTGAGCAACCGACCCCAGAACCCCCTAAACCGGTCTCGCTTCCAGCCCGGTGCAGGAGGATCCAGCAAGCCGAGCCTCGACCGGGTAGAGATTCACCGGAATCCTCCCACCCGGTCCCGGAATCCTCTCTACACGACCAACACGGCCGGCGAGAGCTCTGCCCCGGTAGATGACAGTGTGGAAAGAAAGAATGGAATGGAGGTTCGCGCCAAGGACATCCGCGATGCGACGAGCATGCGATTGAAAGATCGCAGCCCTCGCCTCCCGGAACCCACCGCCGTCAGTGACAGTCCGGGACGGCCCATTGTAAGCTTCGACGCCAATTGGAAAGCCCCGGACCAGTCTACTGATGCCAGCCTAGACGGGTCAAACCCGGCAGTCTCCAGCTCCTCCTCAGTCCCCTCGGTCACCGTCTCCCAACCGCAGGGCAAAGCCGTGGAGATACCTAGTATCGTTGTGGCGGAGGAAAGTACGTCGATGCCACGGTCGTCGTCGCGCACGAGCGTCCCCTCGATCTCCGTAGCCGGACCACCAGACGATCGACCGAGAGGCTCAGTGCCTTCGATCAATATCTCCAATGTCCCCACCATCGCCGTCGATGAGGCTCCGGCCAGGAACGCCAGGAACGCCAGGAACGCCAGGAACGCCAGGAACAACGGCGTCCCGGTCATCGTGACGCACGACAACGACAGGCCTCCGCCTTCGTCCTCACGATCCCGGCCGTTGCCCAGTCCTGGAGCTAGAGGCCCGGCTCGACAGGCTCAGCGTCCTCAAAGTCACTGGTCCCCGGCTCTTGGCAGCGTCAGGCAGCTCACGACCGTTTGCCACGAGTGTGAGTTCCCCATCGAGGGGAGGTTTGTGGCACTGGCTGGCGGCAACGAGCGCTTCCACCCGTACTGCTTCAGCTGCTTCACCTGCGGTACCAGCCTCGAGGCCATGGAGATCAGCCCAGAGCCCGACAAGGTCCGCCACGAGCGACTCGACCGTATCCGCAGCCGTGCCAGGGGCGAGTTTCTCGACGAGGAGCCCGGAAAGACCATGGCCGAAGACGGCGACGAGCGCCTCCGGTTCTACTGTCACCTCGACTGGCACGAGCAGTTCGCGCCCCGGTGCAAGCACTGCCACACGCCCATCCTAGGCGAGCACATCGTCGCGCTCGGCGCCCACTGGCACTACGGCCACTTCTTCTGCGCCGAGTGCGGAGACCCCTTTGAGCACGGCATGACGCACATCGAGAAGGACGGGTACGCCTGGTGTATCAACTGCCAGACGAAGCGCACCGAGCGACGCGCGCCCAAGTGCCGCAAGTGCAAGACGGCCGTCATCGGGCAGTACATCAAGGCTCTCGGGGGAGAGTGGCACGAGCACTGCTTCCGTTGCGCCGAGTGCCAGGGAGGTTTCGACGATGGGCAGATCTTCACCAAGGAGGTGCCGGAGGGTGTTGTGGTGCTCTGCACTGGCTGCCGAGCACGGGAACTGAAAGCATGAAACGAGCGAGCGTGCGTGTTTGGCGTGTTTGGTGTGTACTATTTCTCTGCGTGCGTGTGTTTTGCATGGTTTGCGTCTTAGTCCTTGATTTGTTTTTTCTTCTAAAGCTCTAGGGTGGGTGTGTCCTTTGCTTGCGTGTGTGTCCCGTGTGTCTTGAACTTGATGCTGCTTTCTTTCCTACCCTACACTGCATTGCCAACTTGAATTTGCATCATTGTTTATTTTTTTATTTTATTTTTTTTTTATTTTTTTTAGTCTTCTCCTTTTCTCGGAAAGCATGGAGTAAAGACGTGTAGAGATAATTTTATCTTGCAAAAGTAGAAAACCAACAACAAATAGGGCTGTATGGAGATGAGCGGGTGGACGGATGGGGACTGGAGATGGCGTTGTATCAAGGTACCAGAGGTCTAGAATGAGACAATATGTTGATGTTTGTTCACACAGTGGATTGTTGCTGGTGGTCAGTCATCGCATGCATGTCTTTGATGTGAAATGTATTATTCCGCCGCCACGTTCCTTTTCTTCCCTGCGAGATCAGTCATCTAAGATTCTGGGCGATGTCTAATCTAGCCATGGTGCGTTTGGTATTGATTCGCACTGGGGCTGTGCTATCATAATGCGCCAAACGCGCGCGTGCGTGATTGATTGATTGATTGAGGTCATATAATCCGAGTGTTTGTCGTGAATCCTGGGCGAGACCTGAGTTTCCATATCCCCCGTTTCGTCCCATGTGCACATAGCTATAAACCAGGGGAAGGGACGGAGAACCCATCTGGCCGAGACATCTGCTGCCTAATTTTCTCGTGGCCCATCTAGAACTCATGCGACCAACCGCCCACTTGTTCCTGGTGGACCTCGAGCGTGTCGCCATCCGTCATCTCTAGCTGTGTGGGTGTCAGTATACCATGTTCTCATTATCGCGTAACCCGCTCGATATATCCAACGGGATGAAAGAGGGGATGGAGAGAGGACGTACGCCTTCGGGGGTATCTGTGGGTTGGACTCGTGTGCCCTCAAAGAGAAACCGCACCGAGTTAAGAGCCTTGCCCTGACGCTCGCAAAAGGCACCCATGAGCTTCTCCAACTTGGTGGTACGCTTGATCTTGAAAAAAACCTCGTTGTTGTTATCGGTGACCTTGATATTCAGGTGCTCCGTGTTCGCGGGCGCGGTGTCGCCAGTGGTGCCGTTCTCGTTCTCAGACATGGTTGCTTTGCTGGTGATGCTCTTGCGCTGTGAGAAGGGTTCGGGCGGTCAGCGAGAGTGCGCGCGACGGATGGGGGGGTTGTTTGTGGGAGAGGGGGATTGGGAAGAGGGCGGAGAGAGAGGGCGTCTTACCACTTGGATGAACCGTTTGGTTGCGAAAGAAAGTCTGGAAGTGGGGGATGTGGATGGATGGCGTCGAGCCGGCTGTTGCGGGGGTGGGTTGGGATCGTGGGTTTTTGGTTGAAGGAGAGAGAGAGAAGAACGTTGGTTATAAGGGAGGGATCCGACAGAAGAAGGTGAAGGAGGAGGAGAGGAGTGAATGAGATGGGAGAGAGAAAAAAAGAAGAGGTCAAGAGGAGAGGTCGTCGTGTGGCTTTGGGTTGGTGGGAGGTGGGAAGACGTCGGGTTGCTGGAGGCGGCCCAGGCAGTCAGTTTCGATCATCTGTAGCACGGTAGGTAGGTACGGTAGGTACCTTTCAAGTCGAATTCTAGGCGCCAGATCCGGCATAATCCAAAGTCACTTGGAGAAAGGAACTGTTGGAAGGCGACGGAAGGTGGGGAGAAGGAGCTCTCATTGGTTGGAACGGTACCAAAGATCAGTCTGCATGACACCCCGGCGCTCGGAGGCCTGGGCAATTTTTGCTGACCTCATCAATGCCCTTTGAGGCATGTTTCTTTTTGTCCAGCATGTTGCTGCGTCGAGACATGGAAGATGGAAGCTTCATGACGTTGGCACTATACCTCAGTTCTAGTACCTAGTTTCGCCCCCAAAGTATCACGTATCTCGGTTGTCATTTGGTAACGGCTATTCTTTCTTTAAAAACTCGGCAAGGCGAATTTGTGCATACAAAACCCTTTTTCCAACATGGTGTGTCACGACGGTTTTCATACGCCCTTTTGTTGATGGTGACTGATTATTGGTCTCGAAAAAAGTCACCCAAAAACGATGTCGACACTCAACCTCCTTGCCATCCTCGCGCAGTAAGTCTTGTCGAATCAAACAAAGATTTGATCTTCGCATGACGGTAGAACTGGGCTGATGAATCCAAGTGTGCAATTCAAAGTATTGCCCCCCCGAATTGGACGCACTCTTCCTGGACCATGGAATGACGATAGCTAAATGCAACATCTAGATTGCCTCACCCGCAACGGCTACAACGAGGCGAGATGTCAATTCGTCATCAAGCAACTCTACGAATGCTGCGAGGCCTTTTACGAAAAATATGGGGAAGAGGCAAGTACCGTGAGCTGCCCCAAGCCGAATCTTCTGCGGCTCAAGATGAAGCAAATCAGGGAGGAGTCAAAGTAATGATATGTAACGCTCATCATATGGTGTGTCCGCCGGTTTGGGAAACGCTGGCAACTGGTGTGAGGAGCGCCTAAATCTCTTCTAGGCGATCATTGAGCACGCAGGAGATCCTCAAGGGACCTGAACAAGCATTGTGTGTCCTGTTCCGAGACTCTAATATGAATGCCGATGACATTATTATAGAAGAAAGAAAAAAAAGAAGAAGAGAAATTGTTGTCGCGTGGGGCCAGTAGATGAAGTATCACAGTCAATTGCGTCCAGTAAAAAACTGTGTAGCACTGTGCTCTCTATGCCTGAGGTTCTAGTTTTTTTTTTGTCGCGCTTAAGGAGGCAGCTGCTTGCCGCTTCGTTTAGGCGCGTCGCGAGCCAGAACTCCGCTGCCCGGTTAGCGGGTTGGTTTGTTCCATAGGTTGAGCGCGGGCTGCCAGGCACAGAGGTACGTACCAACCAACCTTCGAAAAAGCTCCCAAGTGGAAGTCGCGCCAAAAGAAGCATCCCAAAACAGACAGAACCAACAATTCTCCAGCATCTTAGATTTTCCATCGAGTGCCCTCACGAACCGCTCCATCACGGCCTAAACGCGATTTCGCCGTCCGATTCGACCTCTGCAGCTTCGATCCACGCAACACTCCCGGTCGCTCCCGCGCCTGGGAATGCATGCGACCTTGAACCATCACAAATTCTGACCCCAGCGGCCAACGCCAACAGGGTCAACATCCCGACGAGCTTCTCGCCCTCTTTCGTGTCCCAGAGTGTCGTAGCAGACTATATCGGTATATCGCATCGGACGATAAATCCCGACGTTTCGGACGAGATGGATTTCCTCGACATTGGAAAGTTTCCGTCTGCAGGGCCAGAGGTCGAAGAGTTCGCCAACGCGCTGGACGACTGTCTATCTCCGCTACTCTCCCCCTCAGACCAACGAGAACGAATCCTCAGACTCCCACAAAAATACTATGAGAATGCTCTCAGACGGCTAGCCCAAGTACGACCGAGCGCCGCGCGCGATGGCGCTCCCGATGATGTTGACATGGACGTGGACGAGGTCGAAGCTGGGAGTGTTAGCCCTGCTTCCATGGAGCAGGCGAAGCGTCTCGAGAAGGAAGCCCAGACTTGGGACTTGGTGCGCCGGTTATTGCCCCTCAGATATACAGGAAAGGGACACCTGAAGCCCCTGTTCGGCGTGGTCCAACCTTCCCAGTCCAAGCCGAAGGACCTGCTGCACGATCTCCTCGACCAAGATCCGACAGCGCGAGAACGCCAGGCCGTAATCCAGTGGTTGCAAACCAATGCCGCTTCTGGCCCTGATATCGACGAGCTGGCGCGCGAACTCCAACAGAATGCCGATCGCGGCGACATCATTGCCCATGGATGGCTCCATACCCGTTCGTCCATCAAGTTGAGGAAAAGCGTCACCGCGTGGCCACACTTGCTGGACCGCCAGTCCCCGGCTATCGCAGAAACTCACGTCAACTCGGATGGCGCTCCTCTAGTCACACAGTTGGATCCTGATGCGGCGACTCGACAGGGTCGCAAGCTTGAGCCCCAGGACGAGTACTTCGAGCGAGCCATCTGGCTTGGCTGCTTCGAGCACCTCCGTCGCGGATCTAGCCTAGAGGTAATCCGCGATTGGTGTCAGGAGAGAACCGAGATGTGGCGAGCTATTTCCACTTCGGCAGTGTTACTGCCGACTGATGAAAAGTCCACCCTCCCTGTAAACAACCCGGCTTCGCTGGCATTGTGGCGGCGGATGTGCTTCACTCTCGCCCGACAAGGCGGCTGCGATGACTACGAGCGTGCGGTCTATGGTGTGCTTTCCGGCGACATTAGCAGTGTCGAAAAGGTTGCACTCACCTGGGATGACTTTCTGTTCGCCAACTACAACGCTTTGCTGCGCACGCAGCTGGATAACTTCATCCTCGGACAATGCCCCTCGGACGTGGCTTCAAACCTGACACAATCCTTCTCGTCCTTTGATGCCGTTCAGTTCCATGGCGACCCCGAGACGGTGGAGAAGCGTCTGATCCGATCACTCGAGACCAACCACCAGATCTGCGCCGAAGCCAACGAGCCAAGCAAGGCGCTGCAAGCATCTCTCATTTCAAAGGAGATTGGACGTCACCTCTACGAACAGGGCATGGTTATCTCAGCAAGTGCCGGCAGCGAGGATCCCTCGAACCTCCTCTTCCGATCAGTGCCCCAGAGCGCCGACCTGAAGAAGGAGAGGTTCTTCGCAGCGGACCAGCATCATGGGCTTCGCATTGTTGCACACGTCTATCTTCTCATTACTCTCTTGGACAAGTTGAACACTGGGCAAGACTCCCTAGCGCCTTTCTCATCGCCCCTAGACTGGAGACGCTCTCAAGAGAATATCCTCGCTGGCTACGTCAATTACCTACGTCTTGCTCAGCTGCAAGAGCTAATACCTCTTTACTGCTCTATTCTGAAATCCCCGAGGTGCTACGAGGTGCTCAGCTATAATCTCATCCCAGAGAACGATACTAAGCGTCGCTTGGTCCAGCTCAAGCTGATCAAGAAGGCTGGGATCGACGTGTTGAAGTTCGTCAGGACTCAGGCTTGGCTCATGTTTGAGGAACTTGGGTCACCTAAGAGCACATTCCCAGCCAAGGAATCCTTCAAGATTATCGAGGCAGTGCCGCCTACATCCCGACGAGGCCGGCCCATTAAGACAGACTTTTTTGGCGATGAGGAGGATGCCATCGAGACGAAGCATGAGAATCTCATCCGCGCCCTCGAGTGGCTTCTATTGGTGCAGGAGACATGGCCAAACGTCTTCTCTACTGGAACTAAGATTTACAAGTATTTCTTGCGTGAGTGTCACTGACAATTGGAATCCCGCATAAGGATTGGGACGCTAACAATACAAAAGGAAACATGCACTTGAATGCTGCCCGTCAGCTGATGAAGCGCGTATCCTTCAGCGATGTCGTGCAAGCTGCCACCGAGGAGTCTGAGGATGGAGGCTGGTATGATGACGCCCCTGAGTTCTGGGCTAAGCACCTTGAGCGAAGAGGGATTCGGGACGTTGCAGCCGAGAAGGTGACGAGCGATGCGAGAACCTTCCGTGAACTTGAGAACCTAGTGCGAGCTCTCGATTGCCTGGAAACGATTGCCTCGCTCTCACACCTTGAGACTGAGTATGTGGTGTCCCAAATACACTCGATAGGACTTGAATCGCTGACCCATGGGAAACTAGGCGACCGGCCATGCCTCGAGAGTTCTGGAATAAGGTCGGCACAGAGATCAAGAACACAAAGGACAGCATGCCGCCGTTGCTCAAACGCTGGCTCCTGGCGGGCATTGCAGGTATGTTGAGCCGCCTCGAAGGGGTCAAATCAATTGCTAACGGTGACGCAGAGGGCGATCAAGAGCTGCGGGAGCTCCGTCAAGCTTACCTCCCCGAGACTATCCTCGCGTATGTGAGCGCGTTGCATTTTGCTGGCACCGGACTCTCACGAGACAATCTGCTTGAGTGCATGGAACTGGCGGCGGTCATTGCCGAGCGCGAATCGGACCTGTCCAAGAGCTTCATCGATGCCGGCCGGATGAAGGAGCTGGTAGAGGTGCTTGCGGCGTGCAGCAAGGCCCTCGCGATCAGCACTGGCGAGAAGAGGGCTGCTGGCTCAGGCAGCAAGAAGCTGCGGGAGATGGGATGGTCGCGGGATCTCTGGTCAGTGAAGCCGTGATTTGGAGTTGGTTCGAGATTGCACTTCCGGTCTTAGCTGTTACTCGGTTTGATTTACTACGCCTGTCGCATATGTAGCTCGCTGTCCTAGGCGTTCTGAAAGTTGATGTTTATTTCAAAACTGGAGGAGGGAGGGAGGTTTTTGGACTGTATCATATGGAATTCGGATCTCTGGGCATGAGAAATTACGAGAAGCCCCTTGAGAGAGGATGACGGAGACAAGGAGAGAGAGAGGAGCTGAATATCAGGAAATAGATGGCTAATGCTTGTGGATTCTATATCAACTGAGGTCGTTGGTGATGCCATATATCCTCCCACTTACCTATGTCATTGAATTTCTCAGCCACTGTGGCACGGCAACCACGTCATGAGGCTCAACGACCATGAACATCACACCCCCCCCACGTTCCGCGACTTCTCTCCCCCACTTCCGTCCCTAGAACAACTCCAACTCCACGCCCTCATCGGACTTGCACGCTGCTATCGACTTCACCTTCTCTCCCAGCCCCCTCCTCTGCCGACAAGCAAAGAGCCAAGGCAGTCACAGAACCATGGCCAGCTACACACCAGAGCTCCAGGGCGAGACGCCCCCCGTCTTACCGCCCAAACCTGGCAGCCACGAGACCAGCCGCATCGCAACACCAGCTTCGGCCGTCATGCCGTCACAGTCGGGGGACCGCGCTCTGGGTGCCGTTGCCCCTGCGCCGGAGACTATTCCTGACCCGGGGGATCAATGGCTTCCTCAGGTTCTGCAGGATAAGTCGCACGTCCTTCCATCTTGCCCACGTATATAGCTCCCTCCTGACAACCATCTAGAAAGCAAGACCTCGCCGACATCCTCTCCAACCCCTCCCTCCTCAACGCAATAACCCACTCCCCCACCTCCATCCACCCCTCCCTACTCGCCTCGCACCAAGCCCTCGGCATCGCACTATCCGAAAACATCGAACTAGCCACACAACTCAGCGAAACCGAGGTCCGACTCGCTCACCAACGCGCCTCGACGCAGGCGCAGCTCCTATCTACACACGCGCTCGAGCGACAGTGGCGCCAGAAGCAGTCGGACATGGACCACGCGCTGGCGCCCTTCTCACCCGCGGCGCTGTACCTGCAGCTCGGACAGGGCGTGCAGGAGCAGGCGCTGGTGTGTGAGGCGATGGAGGAGAGTTTTCTGGAGGAGGAGGGTGGTGGGTTGAAGTCGGAGAGGGAGGTGGCGGAGTGGGTGAGGAGGTATAGGGAGGCGAAGATGGTGTTGTATACGAGGCAGGAGAGAAAAGATAGGTGGGATGAGGGGAGGGTCGGGGGGTGGAGGTGATTTCTGGCAAAGGGCTTTGTGAGGGTATAACGGAGGGATTCAAGGTGTGATGTTGCGAACCATCTACTTTGTGTGTACGTGGCTGAGCGAGGTTATGTTCTGTGAGTGTTTAGGGGTTGTGATAGCGTCGAATATCCAACTCATGATGAAGGAGATGGCCAATCATGAATTAATTCATGGCAGGGACAAGAGAAAATAGCCCTACTTTTCTTTTTTTTTTTTTTTTCCCAAGAAGACACGTGAAGATCTAAGTTCCATCTAGCTCGCTATACTCTCAACTTCATATCTCATGCCTTTTCATGATACTGGTCCACAAGCCTTCGAAAGAGCAGCTCTCCCAGTCAAGAACAACCGTATACCACTCAAGGATGAATTCACAAACCATAATTTCTCTGGAGCTTTGCAGCTTCCCATTTCTTTTCTCTTCTTTTTTTGTCTTCACTCCTCACACAAGTACCTAGATACACTCCCTCTGCAGCCACTTACGAACCAGCGTCAAGTTCAAAAAGCCGTCATGCATGCAATAAGAATCAACGCTCCGCCAGCATCGGGTATCTCAAAAGCCAAATACCGCCCACACGCCCCTTGTGCACATCTCGACTCACCCCCTTTTTTCAGGGGCTGAGTGTGTGCGTCGGTTCCGGCGCCCTGTGTCGGACCCCCTTCGAAACCCTTTTCACAGGGCACTGAAGGGGCTCCTCTTCATGTCTGGACTGCGCGGGCTCATGGGCAAAGCGAAGAGGTCGTCCTCGCCGTCCCGGGGGTCCATCCGAACAGGGGCAGAGGCGGCGATGGGGCCGGCGATGTCGCCATGGAGGGCGGCGTTGAGGGAGATGGGACCTGCTGGGGCGTTGCTCGTCATGGCTGACAGGGAAGACACGGCTATGTTGTCATTTTGCGGGAAGAAGACCCGGGACTGGCTGTTGGGACTCATGAAGGTGTTTGCTGCAAGAGAGATGTTAGTTTCTATCCCCCCAAGGGGTGGGCTTGCCTATGCTTTCGAAAGGAGGGGGGGGTTAAGTTCGTACCGGCTGTACTGGGCGCGAGGTCTGCAGGTGACGTCGCCAGTTTGAGACCCTTGAGCTTATCGCCCAACCGTCCGGTGATGGTTGACCGAGTAGCCATTGGAGAGTGAGAACCGGTAGGCGGTAGAGGTGGGTTGATAAATGTGTCCAGAATCCACTGCTTCTCCGAAAGGGCCATCTGGACACCGACACCCTCAGCGTTGGCCCGAAACTCGGCAGTAACTTCGCGGTCGATAGCTGCGAGACGCTGTCGTGCCCATAGCGTATGTAGGACGCCCTTGGTTCCTGGGTCGGCGGCTAGCCCGGGGGGGAAGATGGCGGGGAGAGGCTTGAGGATCAGGCTGGGACGGCCGGGAGGGGTGATGGTGATAGTGGCCGGGACTGGAGCGTCGGGAGGGAGGAGGAAGAATATGCGACGACGACGGGAGGACGTGGTCGAGGAGGGGGGCTCGGTGTTTTGGTCCCCGTCCGAGTCGGATTCGGAGGCCGGAAGGACGGTGGACTTGCCCGGCCACGAGACCTGCCAGGAGGTTGAACTGTTGTCGGGCCCGTCCATAGCAGTCGGAGCCGGTGCCGGAACCGGGGCCGAGACGGAAACATCGACGTCATGGTCGGGGGCCGGAGGGTCAGGGTCAGCGGCGGCGGCGGCGGCGGCGGAGGAGGAGCCCCGACATCTTGGGAAGGAATGTACGACGATGTTCCGCAGCCAAATCCCAGCCAGGGCTCTGGCGGTTTCAATCGTGGAGGGAGCGTCGGCCTCAGCCAGGATCCGCAACACGCGCCTCCGGCCAACGCCCCGACCGGACCGAAGAACGCTGGGAAGCCCGGAGCGAACTATCGAGGTGGTGGCCGTGGCGGGAACCGGGGTTACCACCCTTACTCTCGATAGCGATGACCGGGTAGGGTTTGGGAGCCTGAAGGAAAGCCTCGGCGTCTTTGAGACAACTGCCGGCGCTCTTACGGAGTTGATGGTAGGACACTCGCTCTCTCTCGAGGTCAGGTCTATACTGCGGAGTCGACAACAAGAGGGGAGACGCTGCCGGAAGGATTAT
The DNA here is from genome assembly GCA_013623725.1 of Fusarium robinianum. NCBI lineage: Eukaryota > Fungi > Ascomycota > Sordariomycetes > Hypocreales > Nectriaceae > Fusarium > Fusarium robinianum. The sequence goes on from JABFFI010001368.1 coordinate 12,902, forward strand.
CAGGAAACGAGCAAAGACCAAACCAATACTGCGTATTTCTGCTTTTGTTTTCTTTTGTGTTCTGCGGGGATTGAGTTTGTCTTTGATCTTTCTTTCGCTTTGGTTTCATTTACCCCTTTCGTTCAGGCCTAGGTCACGGTGGGATGGAGGCTGAACAACTGATAATTTCGAGGCTGTTGGGTCTAGGGATGGATGGAAGCAATAAAAATGATTTTTCAAACCCTTTCGTTCCTTCTTGTCTTGAAGTCCTCTGTGGTCGGGAGCTGCTTGCTAGCTTCAGAGATCTATCTGTCAGAGTGAGTGCCAAGTATATATGTCCGTGATAAGGCGCAAGGTGTTGTGTGAGTTGCCACACTTGGTAGAAACTGGGAGACTCGTCAATTCCCGGACATTCTTGACCCATCCAAATACCTCGTCACGCGAGTTATAATAATAAAACCCCCGAGAAATCGCCCAACGAAGCCGGAACGCCATAGAGCCGGCCTTGTACTATTAGAGTGTCGAGGTGATGCTCTAAAAACACCCCCATGTCTTGGTTACATATATCCCCAAGACCAGCCGCATAGTCAAACAATTCAATTCCCTCCTTTTTGAGAGCCCGCCCATCCTCTTTTCCTCCATGTTTCCCTGATTTTGTTGGCTTGTTTTACACAAACCCCCCATCTACAGCTTGGAGGAGGGGTTAGGGGTCGGTTTCGGCGTCGGTGTGGCTGCTGCAGGTTCCGTCGACTTGGGGTTGGAGTCGCTCTCGTCTGATTCATCGTCACTCGCAGGTCGGCTGTCCTCGGCCGTGTTTCTGCTCTTGGTCATCTGATGGGAGAGTTAGCAGCTTGAAGTAGCAAGTGGAATACCACGAGACGTGGAGACTTACCCATGATCGCACACCACCAACAAGACCAAGGGTGTATCCAGTGATGAACTCCTTGGGTGTGTTGGAGCCGCTTGGGGTGGTGGGGGACCGAAGCTGCTCGCTGCTTCCGGCGCTGTTGAACCGTGCGGGACTCTGAGGTCGGCTGGCGGGCCAGAATTGTCGAAGCTCGCGGCCGAGTTCCTGGCCAGTGGTGGCCCAGTTGTTGGTGATGTTGTCACGGAGATCCACGACGTGGCGCTTAAGGTCCATCTCGTTCTTCTTGAGCCAGCTCACGTTGAGCTCCTGGCGCGACGTGCCACGCTTGAACTGTCGGGCGATGTACTTCTCGTAGTCACGAACGATTCTGCGGTGCATGTTAGACACCACATCGAGCATTGCCTAGACCTAGCGCGATATGCACTCACCTTGTGATCAGACCAGTTGTGCTGACACCCTCCGTTCGTTGGGTGACGAGGAACTTGCCGGCGGCCTTGATGGGCTGGTAAATGTCGTCACCCTCGTCGGCGCCGTAGGGCAGGTCATCGTGGGCGACATAGTCGAGCTTGTGCTTCTCGAGGAAGTCGGGTGTGACGATCCAGGGGCAGTCCTCAATGACTTCGTCAACCCAGCGACAATGTCGAAGGGTTTCGGCACGCTCGGCGCCCGACATGACGGTCAAGCCCTTGCGCTTGTGTGTTTCATAGTCGCCCGTGACGCCGACAACGAGGGTCGTGTTGGGGAAGGCCTTCTTGGCCTGCTCAAGCTGTCGCATATGGCTGGAAGATAACATGTTAGCCATGGCATTCAATGGGGGCGGCTCGAGGGCGGTGACGTAGAAGAGGCGAGGGACTTACCCAAGATGAAAGAGATCGAACACTCCATCGGCGTAGACTCGCACAGCGCGGCCGATGGGCGGAGGGTTCGTCTTGTAGCCCACGGGGTCCGTCAGCTTGCCAATGGGCGGAGGAGGCATTGCCTCCTGCTTCACCTTGTCCTCGTCGAGACCCTTGAGGGAGGGCTTGCGGCCTTTCCGACCAACACGCTCAGCAATGTCAACGCTGGCCTCGGTGGTATCGCTGGGCTCGCCGGGATCGAGGGCGTGATCGGCCTCGAGGATACGATCCGAGTTGGACCTCTGCCGCTTAGGAATGGGACCGCCGGCGACTAAGCTGCGATGTCGAGGACGTCCGTCCTCACCAGCGGTGGTGTCACCCTCCTCGCCCGAGGCATCGCGCGACGAGGTCTGGAGGCCATTGTCGATGCTGTCGACAGTGGAATTGTTGCGACTGAGGGAGCTCCGCTTGCGCTTGCCGCTCTGGGAGGAACCGGATGGTGATGACATGGCGACCTTTTCGACGACGTTGGACTGCGAAGATGATTGTCTGTCCCCTTGAGGCACGAGAAGCAGCGTCTTGTACGGAGGAAACGGTTACCTCCCGACCGAGTTTCCACGGTTTGATGCGAGAAAAAACGGGTCAGAGTGGGTTTCTGGCTTGAGAGTCGAGGGGCCGCGAGAAGAAGATCCCTGTTGGGGAGAGAAAAAAAACCTGGGGTTAAATTGAGAGCTGGGCCAGAATGGGAGAGGGTGGTGGGAGGTTTTGGGCGATGTCGTCAGTCAGAGGATTTGCCAAGGAGACGGGAGAAGTAGGATTGGCAAGCAAGCAAAAATGCAGGAAGTTTAAGTTTGAAGAATAAAACAACAACAGAAAAGGCAAAGGAATTACAGCATGAAATAATACGTCAGGTAATGTAGTTGAGTATTGACGGCAGGAGAGGGGG
>JABFFI010001370.1:0-12685 GCA_013623725.1 Fusarium robinianum
TCTTCTTCTTCTTCTTCTCAACCCATCCCCCTTTCACCACTCGCGCAAGGATCAGCAACAATAAGAAAGAGGGTGGGGAAATTCTGCACAGTGCGCGATTTTCCCTCTTCATGGATCAGCACCGATTTTCGTAGGCCAGAGTTGTAGCACAACTAATCAGCGGACGGCCTTTCCCTTCTTGTTCTCGGGGTTCCAGACAGGCAAGAGAGAGAGTGTGTGTGTGTGTGCGTGTGTGTGCGTGCGTGTGTCTGCGCGAGACAAGGAAGCTTGGCTCTTCAGGGCGACCGAAAGAAGCCCCGATAGTGCCAAGATTGAGCTACGAAGTACATGACCGAGACGTGTAAGTTAGCACCTACCTACGGTACCTACCTACAAAACGAGCATTTGCCATCAATTGCCTGGCACAAAGCACACATCTCCCGGTCGAATTGCAAACCGGGCGATTGACAAAGTCACCAATGTCTTGTATTCTGATCAAGAGGAAATACCGGCAAGGAGCAATTGCGGCGTCCAAAATGGAAAGTCCGCCTTCCTTCATACCAATCCGCGAAGCTTGGATCCATTCTTATCCATCCAGCAATCAGCCCATGATTTAAAGCTCTATCATTGGCTAGGTACCCACGATTCCACAGTTGTACGGAGTACCTTCCCTGCGCTTTCCCACAGACAGCTCCTGCCATGTTGACAGCCCGCCCTGTCCATGGGGCTGTCCATGGGGCTGTCCATGGGGGTCTCTTTCAGTTTCCATTTCCTCCATGCAACATTCAACATCAGTCATTGAAGAAATCAAGCATCATGAACTTCTCTCCGACATATTTGTGCGCCTCGCCACCTTGATTGCATGGCTCTATTCCACGCCACTCAGCTACTTATTACGTTGAGAGACAGCACCTTAATTCCCATTGCCATTGCCAGTGCCAGTGCCAAGCTGTTGAGATCCCTTGCCTCTCCCCCGGACAATTCCAGCATCCCAGTTTTCTCCGAGACGTTGTCAAACATTCAAGAAAGCCACCATTGAGAACGTCAGAGCGACTCATCGTTACCAGACGCATCGTCGTCATCACCATCTTCAGACGCATCGGCGATATGAAAGACAAAGAACAAATCCCGCTTCATTGGGGCCATGACAATCAATCCCTCCCCCACTCACATCCAGGTCACCCCGTCTTTCCTCCGTGCGTCGTGCGTCAAAGAAAGGTTGGCTGGTACCAAATGAGGCTCATCATCTCCCAAGCAAGACGCATTACCTATACCTACCATCGTCTCATCGTCCCGCGTTGCCCTTGTTTCACATCCTCCCATCAACTTCTATTATGGTACGGTACCCGTTCCCGACCACGGCCGATGCGGGTGCATTGCACAGCGAGGCGCGTTGGACGAGAGCGACAGCCGGCTCACCTCATCTAACACCCTCCATACCTAGGTACTACGCACCTCTTGTCCTTCCCCGACATCTATGTACCTCTCACCGTTGCTCGCTCGCGTGCTCGTCGCCCCGTTCGAGCCCACAGTACTCAAGCACTCACAATCACATTCAGAACCCCACTGGCCCAAACCAGCCACTGCATCGCTTGTCGTCGCTTCCGCTGCAACTCCAGGCGTTTTCCCAAGGCCTCCTACAGAGCCCCATGAGATTCGTGGATGGGAACATTGCAACACTACCCACAGGTCTCCGCCCTTCTGCCTCGCCTGAGCTGGCGGTGGAGAGCCTGGACTTCTGGGATCAGGACGTGAATGGAGCCCTGGGCAAATTAATTATAGGTATCTGCCCCCTAGCGCTCCAGGAGGGCCCGTCGCGCGACTGGTTCCGCTGCAGCCAGGGCTTCGTCCATGTCCAGCGCGACAGCCGCTCTTCAGCCATTGGGGAGACTGGTTGGGACTGATTGGGATGACCCGGGAGAGACGGCATTGCTGGCCACAAGACCAATACATATCAACAACCAACAGCAACCAACGGGCTTCAACATCGGCCAAGACTCGGGAGTCGCTGTGGGATTTTCATTGCAGCATTACATCATGGCAAATTGCTTCTGACGATGTTTTGCAGTCCCTTCGTCTCATGCAAAACGTCGGGGATTGGCTGAACAAGTTTCATCGTCAAGACAGCAATGAGCTTGAACCAGTCACGATCGCGCGCATCCTTTCATCCGTCACAACGCACCGAGGAACAGCTCTCATCAGATCAACCAATCCCTCTCTCAATGCACCTCGACGCTGGCGCCTGAGTGGACCCTTTTTCTCTTCTTTGAACCGGTTTATACCCTTACTAGGCAAGCCCTCCCGTCCAACGCAATCGCAAATTGCGATGCCTGCGTCTCACCAGCCAGGTCTCCCAGAGATCCCTTTCGGACACCACTCTTTTTGACTGCTTCATACCTATTTGCCTGTGCCGGACCCGTAGCCCAACGCCGGGCGAATAGGACACCTTAGGGACTTGCATCTGATACTGAGAACGGCCCTTTCCCTCACCATTCCCGCCGGCGATAATCCCCTCGCATGTGTGCACATGTTGCGTGGCTGGGCCGCGAGTTCCTTCGTGTGTCCCTGACACCGATCTCGGTCCACAGAACTAAGCATAACTTACTGTGTTGTCTCGTTCTCCAACAACTGCGGCTCGGGGTGACGCGTTACAAGACATGTTGCACGGTGGTTTGAGATTATTTTGAGTAAGCTTGAATTATCGCCGTTGCGACAGTTCCACATTGAAGATAAGGTGTGTGTGGGTTCAATCACGAATTCGAGGCCTGGCGTGGGGCAAGGGATGTCGATTTCGACCATCTATCCCTTCTATCCCTTTCCCATGCAGGTCTGACCTGCTCCTTCTCATCACGCCAATGCAACAGCCGTGACAGCTGCTGCTGTCCATTATGCGACATTGATGCCGAGAGAAAGCACTGAAGCTACATTGAGAACAAAGCAAGGCAAGGTCGAGATGGGCAAAAACCACCACAATTCGGCACGAAACCGACTCATCCAGTCCCATGCCGCCAAGCCTGTCGGTCTTGCCCCCTGCCCAGAGCGCCTTCAGATCTTGGTTACTTTAATTAAGCAAGCTCAGGGACCGACTCGTGGTGTCCCTCAGGTCTCGGTGCCTTCACTCGAAGTTGTGAGCCCGAGATAGCACCCAGCAAAGTTCGCATTGGTAATTGCTACCTGTCGACCGAGGCCACTCCGTCGGGACGCCTGTGTGCAGTGGCTCATTGTCCACTTGCACATCCAAGCGGTCCCGTGCCTTTCATTTCTCATCCAAGGGTACGAAAACGCGCTCTCAGAACCGGTCCGGTGTGGGATCTCCATTCCACACCCACCTCTCACCCACACCCACAGCTCTTTCGCCGCTGCAGGACAGGACAAGGATCATAGCAGCGGGTGCGCGTGTGCGTCATCTGGGCCCCAGAGAGCCAGAGGGGAGTGGGGACGATCCCCGGTTGTCCCGTGGCGCCGTCTCCAGTTTCTGGTGTCTCAGACATGGCTCTCGCCCCTCGTTCGTCCCCTCGCTAGGAAGCCCCGTTGACCGTCTATTCTTTAACTAGCTATTGATTTCGATGCTTATCATAGACCGAATGAGAGGAGACGTGGACATCTTGAGGGATCGACGATTTGCAAGTAGGCAACGCATCGGATTGCTCTGTCGGGACGTCTCCGACGGCGATTGAGTGACTTGTCCCCGATACGTCAGCCACGATGAGGTCTCACCGTCGTCTCCTGTGCCGCCGATAGAGTCTTCAAATGACGGTATTTACGGAAATTTAGCGAGAAAGCGTCGTCGCCTGTGATTTCCAGGATCGATGAGCCTGTGAAGAATATGAGGCTGTCGAGAGATCGTCGACAGTTGTCAATCGCCATAACTTTCGTTTCCACGCCGTTGTGGGGAATGAACTCGACACTCAAACTACCTACCTGCCTATGCACAGTGCCCGTCTTCCATGGATGGCTATTTCGGTCATTCGCCCCTTGCGGTTTGGCATGGCCGTTTAGGTTACGGTGTCGCCTCGTGCAACATCTCTCAACATACTTGGCAGGCAAAATGGATCAGAGAGACCAGCCTAATTGGACGACCAATTACCACACCGTTCTTCGCCGAGTTGGTCGTTCGGCCCTTTCTGGAGGGTGCGATGGCGATCGATGGACACACTTCGCAGTGGCAGGGAGCGAAGAGCATTGATTCCTCCCCCTCATCGAGCATCTGCTCAGGAGGCACATCAGGTGCCGTGGGCTTGTGGGTGCGGGGAGGGAAACCTGCTCACGAGTTTACGCTTGAAAGGGCAGCTCAAACTCGGTGATTCCGCCACACCTCTGGCCCAATCAATTTGCACATACCCGCGCTTTCTACCTTCAATTACAACATCCGGGCCCTAACACAGCTTACAATGTCGTACTTTGGCAAGAGACAATCGACGCGGGTCCTCGCAGCTCGTCATGTAAGGTACCAAAAATCGATGATGAAACAAGATCGGAGGATGATAGAATCCATCCATGAGGGGTTCGCTCTCCTGTCTCATTCAACGCCCTGACGACTAGAGAAACAAAAGAGCTTCGGCGTTGACGTCTGTCTCAACAAGCGTTGAACAATCCCAGAAGAATCACCAACACTAGACGAAGGCGAATCAACACCAACAAGAAAACTCTTCGAACTCAAGATAAGAAGTCTGAATTGCTCCCCCACGCTGACTTGCTTCATACACCCGCCTTTCGACTGGCTCGCTTCCAGCAAGCATGGAACTCATTCCCCACCCCATTACGACTACCTACCTACTTGCTGGAACTCAAGGTACATACATACAATCATGCATGCCCATCACCCAGGGCGGCCCTTCCAGAGCAGGATGAAAAGAGAGCATCATGCAACCTGCAAATGCATACCACATGCATTGCCTTGTGGCCTGCAAGCCTCCGCCTCGTGACCTTTGCCGGATATAACCCTCGAGTCTACGGAGTACCTACCAGTCGTGGCCTTCCAGGTTTCAGCTCCAGGTGCGGGCATAAATCCAACAACACATGGCAATATGTGAAACATGGTACCACGAACCACCCACTCGCTGGGCGATGTGTGAGCGACCTATGCGCGGCTGCAAAATAAAGAAAAGAGTTCGGAAAAGGCGCTGAAAGTGGCACTCTCTTTAGCGAACCAGGCGACTTATCCAGCCTCTACACATCCCTAAAAAACACCGTGGCGTCCCTACTTCGGATCCGATCTTCAGCTCGAGGGCGTACGTACTCGGCGACGACGATATCTAGGCTGCTTCGGGCTGAGCCGAGATGTCCATGAGAGCAAACATTGCTATCGAAGATCACTGTGCAGTGGATAATGAGGGCCTCCCTATCTCAGCGGTGCGCTCAGCAACAGACAATTCTCCTTCCTTGGACAGCATGCACAGCTGCACAGAAGCAGGCAGCTTGACGATAGCCCCCTGGTGGTCCGAGCAACAACTCGCATTTCAGATCTAGACAAATGCCGGATCTCGCCACACCTTAGAGCCGTCTCCCACCATTCCGTGGAAAGTCATTGCGAGCTTACGAAAGACAAGCTCGGTATGGTCGCGCCATCTGAGCCGCGAGGAAATGGAGGCTCCACGCTGACGGTGCTGATGGTTGGTAGTTGGATGGCCTGAGAGATAGCTGTGAGGGAGAGGAGTGTGCATCCGCAACACCACCCTTGCTATCCGGCGTCCGCCGCAACTATCATACTGGACATCTGCGATCGGTCGATAGAGGCGCTGCATTTGGGGTTGGCAACGGGAGGTTCCTCTCCATTTTCCTTCCATCGCGGATAGGGATTGTATGCTGTTGATGGTCCGACGATGCATGTTGCGGCGCTGTCTATGACCTCTATTCCGTCCTGCTTCGCACTAGAGCGAGCATCACCCAAGACCCTCTACTACTAGTTGCAGAACTGCACCATCAGGTGATTCGAGGCTCCCGATTTCCAATGGCAGCAGTCTCTGCTGCAAGTTCCAAGCGCCGGTGTTTCCCTTCTCGGAGCCCCATCTCATTAATCACTGCTGTATGCTGCACAAGTCACCTTCGCCTCCGGGCCTTGGCGAACCCTGGGCACAGCGGGTTTCAAAGACTCTCCAGAGGTTCCAGACTCAGCCCGCTTAGCCCGGGAGAAGCCAGGAGGAGGAGGTCAGTGGTCGAGAAGCTGGCCCACTTTCTCTCGGAAAACACTGGCTGAGGTTGTCATGAGAGGGCGTGTTGTTGTGGTGGTTCAAGGACAGAAAATGCCTCACCCACACCAACAGGCAGACAACCAGAGCACAACACATCTCACACGGCTGTGCTCCGTGCCTGTGCCTCGTACCCCATACAGATACACAGACGCTTGCCCAATGCCCTAGGCCTAATGTGCCGGATACGCAGACCATTTGATCATTGAGGCGGTTCCGAGAACGAGGAGCCGTTCCAGGTCTGCGGCGTCATGTATCTCGGCATGTCTCCCGCTCTCGAAATGGCCGGAACACCCACCAACCGATTGGTCGCTTATCAACGTTGACACATTCATACTCAAAGATACGGCGCGCCCCTCATCAAATCCACATTGGACATCGTGAGAGCCTCCAAACATGGCACGCATTGATCATGAGAGTAAAGCCTACGGTAACATGACCACGGCTAACTTTCGCGGAGCTTGGTTGAAGGTGATGTGCAATGAATGGGTCAACTTCTGCTGCAACCAAGCAAGTTGCACCACTATGGAAGTCAGCAGACGAGCCGAGAGGTCTTCCCACCTCTTCGGTGACTTGACAGGACGGAGGTGATGCTGCCCAGCATCTCGGGAAGTCAATTCCATCGGCCCTTTGCGTCCTGGCTTATCCGCGGAGTTTATCCCACCATGCGACTCACTTCAAGATGGGGATTGGGCAAACACACCACTCGGACAAGACGATGATGATTCGTAGTCCAACTTGTTAACCTCCTTCCATGCATTGCACTCGTCGCCCCTTTTCCCCTTTAGTTGTTCTCTCCGCGCCCAGAGAAAAGCCTTTTCTTCACCTCCAATCCTTTACGCACACTCCTCCCAGCCCCTCTCTTCGGTCAACCCGCGAGGTGAACACCAAGCTTGTTGATCAAGCTTAATTGAGAGAGAGTGCCTTGGCGCGCGCGGAGCCAAGCGAGAATTGTTGTGGCGCCAACCAGGGCGAAGGAAAACAAGCTCTAGTCGCAGGCAAGGTGCAGAGGCGAGCACATGGCAACGAGAAGTCTTGGCCTTGAGACCCTTTACCCCTCCAACATCTCAACTTGTTGAGGAGGGGGGATTGGAAAAGAGAGAAAAGTAAAGAAAAACGAGGGCGGGGATCCTTGTCACTGCAGGAAATCCAGTGGCCAAGAAATGTTGTGCCACGGACAGCGATGAATCCCTCCCTCCCCTCCGTTTCCCCCCGCTACCCCGTATTCTTGGCGGATAACTGCAGCCATGGCTTGAACAAATCTGGGGAATAGGACGACCTACAATGGAGCCGTGTACGTAACATTCTTTGGCCGGCGCTGGCTGGCTCTTGTGTGTCTTTCTTCCAGCATCATTGAAGACTGAAGACCTGAGGAACTCTCCTCAGCAAATGCCGAAAACCGGGTGTTCTTGGGATGGACTAGACAACCGACAGCCGTCAACCACCACTGACCAGCTGTCAAAGGACATCGCTCTCGCTTCTTAATTTCCCATCCCAGCCCTATCCACCGACATTCCCCAGGGGACATCACAATGATATCCAACCAGTGACCCCCCAGGGACCTCTCTATCCTCGGCGAGGGTCTGCCTGCGCCGCACCAGGTATGTTTCCCGGCTCGAGCTTCCCACTTGTCCGCCCTTAAGAACCGAGGATATGTATGTCAACCCCCTTGGCGATGCAGGCTTTTTGAACCTGGGGGTGAGGGCTGGGATTTCCCCACGGGGCGCTTCCTTGTGCCGCGTCTTGCCAGGCAGGGGGGGCTAGGGTTGCCGGTGTTGCTTATGCTGGGGACGTCATGGTCGACTGATCCTTCAACACCCCGCTTGCTTGCTCGCTCGGGGCTGAGAAAAGAATGCAGTACAAAGGCACAGATGGTGCATGTCAACGGCTTTAAGTTGAGCTTGCCCAGGTTTTGACGAGGGTCTCTGTCTGTGTCTTTGTGGCGTAGGGAGTTTCTCAGGGATGGGATGGGGTGTCTGATTCCAGACTGCTCCATACATTTCGCGAGGTTATTCATGGAACAAAGTCTCCGACATGCGCAGGGACCTCGACGTCTTTCTTGCCTGGAATCGTGCTGCCGATCCAGGGTTCTGGGGGAAGCAAATGGCTGACTGGTCGTACCGCAGCCCAATAGACCCATCGAGAAGGTCACGCCGTTAGCTGCCTGAAAGGGACCAGACGCCATATCGTGATAGGTTCCTCTGGCGCCCCGGCAGAGCCTCCCTGACCAAGGACGCGACTCACTCGCCGTGAGAACGATTTCACGGGATTCACGTAGTTCCGTGATTCAACGGGGTGAAATCATTGCCGTGAGACAGATTTGAGTCATAACGATCCTAGGGATACTATCATTGATATCCTATATGAATCGAGTCATCGATGCCCACACGGCAAAAGAAGCCAACATACGGCGGCGGGCCGTTCCTCCATCACTTGCCGAGCTAGACCCTAGCATTGAAGCACAACCTCGGAAACATGAATTGAAGAAGGCACACCACCGGGTAGCCTTCGCTCAGGCCCCGTTGTTGGTATTCTGGCCACACAGGGAGCTAAGGAGGAATCAGTCCCAGTCCCTGAGAAGAAGCACGATGTCCCAGGGGGGGTCAGCATATCCTACGCCTGATGTGTACCGCGGAGAGAGGCCCCCAGCAGGTGACAGACTGCAGCTTTTGATGTCAGCCTATCGTGTGCTCGTTCACTTTGTCTCATCCGCTCCATTCATCCAACTCATAGCCCGAGACCGAAACGTGAGATCAACAGTCTTAAGAAACTCACCGAATTCTTTGAGTTGGTTCCGATATGTCGTTTATCAGTCCCGGATCCTCTCTTTGTGTGTGTTTCACACCTCGCCTACCTATGTCGACCGAGGGACGGGAAGAGAATTAACGACGACCGGGAAAACTGACCAAACCGATATTCCCTTGGTCGACTTGGTCGAGGGCTGGCTGGGAACCAACCAATTTCGATGGACCGGCTTGATGGAGGTCACAGTGGCTATCAGGGTCTTATCTAGCCTCTCGAACTGCCTTTCCGTGCAGTCAGTGGTTTAGGGTATGATGAAGACTGGGAAACTCGCACCATACCACCTTCTCCCCATGCCCTGCTCTCGAAGACTCACCCCCTTTACGCCTTGACTTTCCACGTTACCTGACCTCGCGCCTTTCTGTTGAGCCATGCAGGCCGGATGCCTGTGTTACTGTCCGGAATGTACTTGTACTTGTTCTCTTTGAGTGAGTCCATCATCAGGTCAGTGCTCCAAAGAATATTGAAATAGGGTGACTTGAGACTTTGTAACTAATGAGTCGAGCTGTATCTCGAGGAAACGTCTGCTAGGGACGGGAGCATGCTAGGACAGATCGCACTTCTTGCGTATTCTCGGCTAAATGTGTATAGCCCAGCCCGGGACCCGTGAAGCCTGGTTCATTCGAAACATGCTGGCAGCGCAATCCCGAATGCCCCATCCTCGCGAGTTGATCAGTGTATACTCCACGAGTGAAGAGTATATTTGGCACTGACATATGCGGTGCTCAATACGACGGCGCTATTTACATATTTCTCGTGATATGGTTATTTCACATCACTTGGATTTGGGATATTGACTGCTATAGGCATCGTCAGAACCTTTGATGCTTCAATATGCCTTCTGGTTCCTTCGAGCACCCAGCTGCGGGGGGGGGCGTTTGACTCCTAGTAGGAGTAATCTAGGAGGGCAACCCTTGATGTACGTTTTCCTCACTTGGTGCCAACCCTAGGGAAACTAGGATCAACGGACTGTTCTTGCTCAAGAGGCTGATGGTTCCTCAGCTCAGACACGAATGCAAAGTAAGCCATCATCTTGACGAGTGGAAACAATGTGTGATACTGGGCCTTTGCCTGAGACAGTACGTTTCGTTAGAGGTATAAATAAATCATTTAACAATGCTGTTGGATGCATTTGTACTGGTCGTGTTGCCCCTTTTCTCGCTCGTAACTCTCAAGTTGTTCTTGGATGGGCTTGAGGTAGAACGATTTCTGTCTTCGAACTCCGCCTTCTAGCTCAAGAAGAAATAAAGAAGCCAGAGTTAATAGATGGGAATTAAAAGACAGGCTCTGTTACACATGACAATGCTATGTTGGTTCAAGGTAGGTGTGGATGTCATGGTCTCTCAACACCATGAAATGCATCGCGAGATGGTCAGAGGCATGAAAGGAAGAGTCAAAAGAGGAGGTGGGAAGAAAAGAAAAGTCAAAAAGTAGATACAACTGGCAAAATAGTCAGACATATGTTTAATAGATGGCAGGGTAGATTATAGGTAGATGGCTAATAGATGGCAAGGTAGATGGTTCATAGATAGTTCATAGATATTATATACATAGCAAGGTAGATTGTTCATAGATGTTAACGTAGATGATATGTAGATAGTTATTAGATGTCAAGGTAGATGGCTTGTAGATGTCAAGGTAGATAATATGTAGATAGCTAATAGATAGCAAGGTAGATGGTTCATAGATAGCAAGGTAGATGGTTGATAAATGTCAAGGTAGATAGTGAATAGATGTCAAAGTAGATGGTAGGTCCTAGATCCTAATATACTTGCAGAGATGGTACCTACTTCTACAATATGTGTTTTTCCCCCCAAAGTTCCACAGAGATGACAATTGAACTGGATCCTATAGCTAGAGTAGATGATAGTTTATACCATTGCACCATGTAGTGTTCCTCCACATATTCCTGGGGGTAAAAGGGTCGAACTGGGTTATAAGGGCTATTGTCGAGGAGTGAAGGTTTGAGGATTCGGCGGTATGACCAACTGGCCGATCAACAGAGTGAGGCACGTCACCGGGAGGTGGTTGAGGCATCACTCGGCCAGTAGAGGGAGTAGGAGTTGAACAGAGAAGAGATGTGTCTGCGGAAGAGTGTATAGGTAAACTGTATCTACTTGGAGCATTGATCGAGGATGATAAGACCAGTCAGCGTTTCATCGATGGCCCAGCACTGGTTCATCTTTGTTGCCAGAGGTTTTGGAAACTTTTCCTGTACTCCCAGCAAAGACACTCGTCTTGGATGAATATGTGGCACATGGTGATTATACATGGCTATAATATGTGTATCTGTAAATGTATTGGACGTTGTTTGGTCCAAGTCGTCGGCGGACGGAAGTGGCTCCACCTAAAATTCGGTCTCGAGTGCGTGAGGGGGGCCGCGGTCCCGGAAGACGGCTCCGACGGAAGCGGATTCCACACCGCCGCTGCGAACTGCAAGTGACACATCAACAACCATGCAAGGTGGCCCTGGACAGGACATCATGACAGCTACACAAAGGGACAAGCAAGGAAACTGGCTGGGAGGGAGACGTGGGGAGAATGGGCGCTCATAGGATCCGGGTAAAATAATATCGAACGGTTGTTGTTGTTGTTGCTCCCCTCCTTGTCCTCCTCCTGGCTTGTAGATCCTTGCCTGCCGAACCAAATGTCTGGTCGCCAGGCGTTGTGCCAGGCGTTGTGCCAGCCATTGTGCCAGCCATTGTGCCAGTTATTGTGACACCCACAAGTTCGAGTCTGGTATTTGTTGAGCCAGGTCGTGGGTGGGTGGTACGTGGTACAGAGATCAACTTGTCAGTCCAGACTTTTTCAGCCTCTGCTTGCTTGGCTTCTTGACTTGACCAGTCAGTGACACGCCACCACATTCCAGAACCAGAGAGAGAGAGAGAGAGAGAGAGAGAGAGCGCCAAGCACCATCGTTCGAGCAGCAACAAAGTACCGGAGTCGTTGACCGCCCAGACCTGGGCTGGACTGGACTGGGCTCCAATGCGTTTTCTTGGTGATGCATTGCCAGCAAAACAGACAGAACAAGTGGTCACAGCTGCGGCATGAGCTGTCGCGTGTGAGTGTCAATGAGCAAAAAGAAAAAAGAGGGCCCCAGGGGACCATCCTATCAGAGACTGGGGGTTGGAAGGGCAAAGAGGGAGGGAGGGGACGGCAGATGCGCAAATGGGGGTTAGACTTGGACGGGCCGTCGTGTGGCGGCGGTTATTCGTTTTCGGTGGTGGTTTTTTGCCCTTGCAGAATATTTAGATGCAAGTGATTGATGGACACGGATTACCTACCAAATAAATGAATATTATTTCTGTGTTTCGAGCCTGGAAATGCCTTCCTTGTCGATAATTAGGTACTTACCAAGGCTGCATCTCCGAGGGAATGCCGGAGTATGGGTCCCTCGCTCTTTCCGCCGCCGCCGCCGCCCCCCCCAGCAGTGTGCAATTTGCGTGTCAGTCAGTTCAAATGTCAAACTGCGCCCGCTAATACCTAGACCGTATGTAGACTCCGTTACTGCCGTCCGTCCGGCTGGCTGGCTGTGAGACAACATGTCGCAACAACCCTCAACACTCAAAGGAACGAAAGTGAAATATGAAATACATACATATCCAGTCAACTCCCGGACATGCACCCATCCATTCCAGCCAGCAACCGGGGAACACGGGATTCTTTTTCTCCTCTGTGCAGGGCCCCTGCCCAAAAGGGACCGAACCACCCTTTGG
>JABFFI010001370.1:12759-23554 GCA_013623725.1 Fusarium robinianum
GGGGGACGCCCGTTGATGGTTGATGGTTGATGGATGCTCTCCACACTTTTTTTCATGGCACGCGGACTGACCATCTCCACCCCGTTTCGTTCGTTCGTTCCTTCTTCTTTCTTCAAGGGGTGTGGTGAGGTAGGTACCTTAGCTTACTTCGTAGTTACTCACCCCCATCCCGACTCAGGTATGGAGGCAATGGAACGAATCAAGTCACCGTCTTTTTTCCTTCTATACCCGACCGACCGACCTCTCCATCTCTCTCTCATCTATATCCTCCTTCACTCTACTCCGTACCACAAGTTAAACCACCGTTACACCCACAACGGATAGACGCACATAGTCATCGCCGCCCCCTTGCGCTGTGTTGCGTTGCGTTACGTTACCATCAAGTCCCTCGTACTAAGGCAAGAAAGCAGCCATCCGAGCGAGTACCTACCTTGAACGGGAAAAAAGAGACCCTGTGCCTTACGCCTGGCGGGACCCATCAACGTCATACTTCCATCTCGAACCGTTCATCGTCGTCGTCACTTTCCCATAACCATCCATCCCTTTGGTTGCTCTCCCTCGACCTCCCTCCCTCTCACTCTCCTTCAAAGGCAACACAACACAATCCAGCCAGTTTCAACACATCCCTTCCAGTCCAGTTGTCTCCAACTCACAGTTTCGATACGTCCTTCCCACATCCACTCAACCATAACCATCGCAACCTCGAGTTACGAGGAAACCAACCGCAACTACCTACCTTACATAGGCACTTACCGACTTCACCACAAAACGAACCGATGTCTTCCTGACACACACCAACTCGTACCTTCTCTCCCTCCAACTACTTGTTTCCTCCGTCCCTTCCTCGACCGAGACCCTCTCTCTCTCTCTCTCTCTCTCTCTCTCTCTAACACACGCATCCAACCCAACGAGCCGTGCCTTCCATGATGATGGCAACAAGACTCTCCCCCGAAGCGTTCCTACCTTCGGGCCCTTTCGATTCCGACCTCTCTCTTGCCCTCGACAATCACCATCTCTCCTGCCGAAATGCTTCTAGCAATGTCAATTCTCCTTCCGCTTCGTACCCGCGGGTAGGAACCCTTCGACATCAATATCCTCAACACTACATAAACCCCAACCAACACTCCAAACAACTCTCTCCAAACCACTCTCAATACCAAAATCAATACCAGGGTCAACGCCAGGGTCAACGGGGTTGCCTCCCTCCAGCGAGCAACCTGCCTTTACAGCAGCCAACTGAATCATACCCTCAGTCTCTTGCTGCGTTGCGTGCTGCTCAGTCTGCTCAACTACCTCACTCGCCCAGCCATCTTCAATTCGATCCTCCCAATTGCTTCAACACCCTTCCCGCCCACGTATCATCTCCATACGGCGGTCCTCCTCCCATTCACGAGCACCACCGACTGCCTCCTTCATCCACTGACCCCCTTCCAACCGTATCCTCGGGGGTAGTGGGTGCCTCTCTGTCAAGATCCGTCTCTGCCGATGCGGTGGCGCCATCCCAAACGTCGTTGCATGTCGTTCAACGGCTCGTCCAGCAAAACGCCCTGATCCGCGAGGCTTGGGAGGCAGAACGCAATCATCTCGAGGCAAATCGACGTCGTGCCGAGGAGGTATATCAAGAGGAACGAGCCATCATGGACGATGTTAGAGATGGCTGGGAGGCCGAAAAGGCCAGCCTGTTGCACGAAATCGAGGAGCTCAAGCAACGCGTCCATCGCCTCGAGGGTGAAAACAGTGCCTTGAAAGCCGTTGCAGCCCAAAGCGTCCAGGTCACCGGCGTTGTGTCGCCTCTTGCTAGTCAACGCGGTGGAAGTGCCGATGGCTCTCTAGAGAATCTGTCCTTTGCCGCATCATCGAGCCGGCTTACTTCGATACCACACAACTCATCCATCCCGAGCAGCCTTTCTATGGCCGATTCTTCCAGTCTGCCACCAGGTTTGACCGGCGCGTCACGGAGACCTCACTTCCTCAGTCCGAGTAGTTCTCGAGTTTCTCCCTCCACGCAGCCCGAGTCTTCCCCCTTCATCCCGCTCGACCCTCGGATGCAGACTCAAAACCCGGCTTCCAAGGACTTTCTGGCACCCTCGTTAGACGATACCTCTGCGCCGGTACCCGTCATTGATGTGAATGAGATCGACCCTAAGTTGGAAGGCATCCCCATCAAGGCCAGCGCTGTCCAGAGGTCGACTTTTGCCCCAGGAACCTCCCATCCCGAGAAACCATCATCCCCGGCAGCCTCCCCTTCCGGTCCGTCCGGTCACCACTCGGAACAGCCTGGGCACCCTCCCCAAGCCCACGTCTCAACCAAGGAATGCACACTGCAGGTCCTCTCGGCCGTTGAGTCCAGACGTCTCACAATGCACGCCGGTCATACCCCCAACCATTCCCTATCCCTCTTCCCCACCCTCGACACGACTGAGACAGGCTCCATCATCGGCGAGGGTGCCACGCCAACCGTTGAGACCATCACAGAGCTCGCAACGGCCAATCCGCCAGAGCCGGCCCAGGGTGCCTCTTCTATACATCCCCATCAGCAAGACCTGACTGGGGCGATGAGACTAGACTCGGAAGATCATCCGGATCCTGTCATGGAACCAGAGGATGATAAGCCACTCAAAGGCCCGCTCTGCATCAGAAACATGCCCGCCCACGATGAGATCTTCTGGGAGGCGGTCAACAAGAAACTGGAGCCCATCAGCCAGGGCGAAAATGCTCTACCCTCCGTCATGCAGTCGTCCCTGGAAGGGTTAGAATCGGCAGCCGGGCCTTCGGGTGCCAACGCACCGCTGAAGAACCCCAAGATCCCTGTTGATGCTATCGGCGGCGACGGATCTCGCGATGCTCAGGCTGATGACGATGATGATTCTGGTGGTGAACCTAGCATGTCAAAGAGCCTCGAGGCCGACATTCCACTACGATTCAGGTCCACCTCCAACTTCGGTGCCCCCTTTGGTTCCATGTAGAGCAACACCGGGCTAGCACCCAAGGAATCATCACAAAGTCAAGCTGGGGCCTCGACGCAACCTCCTACTGCCGAAGATACTTTGCCTCGTGGGAAAGTATCTCATCGGTCTTCGGCCCGGACTTCGAATGCTTCTGACTTGCCCGTGGCCCCGCCGCCGCCGTCAAGTCTGGATTCGCAGTTCCCGCCATCACCTGCTTAATGCCTTTATGAGAAACGAAATACTTGATGTCAGATATGTCCTCGGGTTTCTCTTTCTAACCCCTTTCATGATGAACACGCAACGCATGACGACGTACACGCTTGATCGATCGTGCATTTGGTCCATTCATGAGCTTGGCCGGTTTTCCTTGCTCACAGTACACGACGCAAATGAAGGAATGCATTCAACGCGATAGAAAAGGGAGAAACGGAGTGTGGAATAATTCTGGGAGTTCTTGACGGATGTTTACCCTCTGAGGGGTTATATGTTATGACCAGAGGGATGGATGTGACGGGACATCCCTATTGTTATGGGCTCTTTTGGAACTGATATGGAGTTGTCATGGTTACTTTACAGATGTTGCTGCATGGGGAAATGAAGTCGAGTGCTGGAAGACGAAAAGGACGGACTCGACGAGGGACATGGGGATCATTCGTTTTTCAGTTGTCCAGCAGGGGATTACGCAAACTAGATAGTCAAAAAAAGGAAGATGGACTTATCTCTAATACAAATCTTTAAAACTCGTTCTCATAGCGTCGTTGCATTTCGTTCACGCAGCAATGCAATATCTAGACTCGCCTTTCGGCGGACAGACTCCTCCCTTCCCCAAAAAAAAAACAGATAAAAACAAGAGACATACGAGCAAGAACCAAAACACCATGGCGCCATTTCTCCCGAGAAATCCTTCTGTCCCATTGTTGGTCACTCGAACGACCCCTCGCCATCTTCACGACAACAGACGTTCCGCAGAAGATACGCGTGTGTGATCGCATTAAACGCCCATAGTGAAATCGTGCTCGATGCCGGGCGTCACGCTCGCCATGAACTAGAAAGCAAAAAAAAGGTTAGAAAGCTGCTGACACATTTCAACAAGGGGGTTGTGTGTATGATCTACCTTGAGGAAGACGACGAGGTACTGATCCACGCGGATGGCAACCTCGTGGTCATCAATCTCAGCTTCTTGCACCTCCTCCCACTCGTCCTTGTCCGCCGCCTCTTGAGCGCTCTTGACGTCCAACTTTCCAATCTCGTCAACTAGGCCCTCCATTCCAGAGGGCGTGGCGGTCACCGCCGTCGTCGTCGTAGTAGTAGTATCAGTCGTCGAGGAGCCGCTAGCGATGCGGAGCTTCTCGCGGCGCAGTCGGAGGGCGGCGTCGGCGCGGTCGAGGAGGGTCTTCATAACGGAGGCATGCTTGCAGGGGTGGACGGAGGCCATCTTGATGTTGTTGGCGAAGAAGGGGAAGTCTTCGAGGGTGACAGTCTTGTCCTTGTAGTCACCGACGATGTCCTCCATCATATCGTGGGGGGGGAGAGGTTGGCCGTCGGGGAGGTAACCGGAGAGGTAGAGGCGGGGGGTGCGATAGTAGGTTGTGTACATGATGTAGAGGGTGTATGTGCGACGGCCGCTGGGATGGATTAGATATGTGATGAAGGGGGGGGAGAGGGGTGAAGTGAGGGCTTACCCGTTCTTGGAGTCGGCGCTGGTGTCGCGGATGATGGCCTCGTCGTCGTCTTCATCCTCCATATCGGGAATCTCATCGTCTTCAACAACCTCCCGATCCCCGATATTACCAGAATCATCCACTGTCCTGACCTCCTTCACCTTAAGCGGCTGCGAACTCGCCAACCCCCCTGTCCTCAACCACCCTTCCTCATCATCATCCCCCTTACCGCCCTTGAAGTCATCACCATCACCCACCAGTGCCTCCTCGTGTCCCGCGTCGCCGGCAAAGTCATCGTTCAGACGGCGGTGGCAGGGCACATTCCTGGTGACGAGGAACTGCTTCCCAGCGGGGAGATAGCTGACGCGACGCTCGGGGGAGTCGGCATCGCCCCAGGACCAGGTGGGGAACTTGTAGACGAGGTAATCGCCGGCAGCGACGAACTCCTCGGGTGTGATCTGACCGGTTTGGCGGAAGGTGGATTTGTGGGTGACGGGGGTGTAGCGGTCGCGGAGGGTGTTGACGGTTGAGTAGATGTAATTCATGGTGGGCGAGTGAAGTTGTCGTTGCCGTCAGTTGCGACGAGGGTTATGGATATGACGAGATAGATAAGTTGATAGAAGGGATAGACGGTGTGTGGTTTGCTCGGGTTGCGTTTCTTCTTCTTCTTTCTCGGTCGGGCTTTGATGGATGTGTGCGCCGTGTCCTTGACGTCAAGGCAAGAGTAAGAAGGAAGGAATACTCGGCAAGTTTTTTTGTTATTTGCGTCGATGATAAGGTGGTGTCAGGTCTCTCGAAGATGCGGGGTTACGGCTTTCTTTCACCCACGCGTTGCTGGTCTCGTTGAAAGGGATGAGAGAAAAGAAAAAGAAGAACGGGTGAAGTGAATAAGAAAGGGAGATATAGTTTCGGCGTACTGAGTTGTGCTTGTTATCGTTGCCTGGTGGAAGAGAGAGGGGTGGGGGGGAGCCAAAAACGAGGGGGAATGACCGGCACAATCACTGGGTACAGTTACAAAGTTACAGCTTCCTTCACCTTGATGAGAGAGAGAGTGATGAGTGATGAGGCGGGATCACATGGTGGAGGCTGGCGGGGTGGCTGATCTTGGTGGGGGGTGAGGGGGAATGGGGGATGTCCCCTCGTTGGTCAGTGGTTGCTTATTAACTTGCATGTGGTTAATCAGGCACCTGGTACTACGATACCTAGGTACCTAGGTACGTCCACATCAAGATGGCTCATCAGGTCCCGACTTTCACATAACTCAATCATGTACGGATAACGTGAGAAACAATAACTCGCCCTGTAAAATCAGAAAGAAAAAAATCATATCGACTTCAAACATGGTATCATTATTCTATATCCATCCCATATACCCATAGTTGTACAAATATCAACACCCGAGCCAAAACGGGCAAACATGATGCCTCATTCCTCATCACCAACATCCTCTTCCCCTGCCTCCTTCGCCGCCTGTTTCTTCTTCTCTTCCCGTTCCCTCTTCCGCTCCAGCAGCTTCTTCAGCCTCTTCGCCGAGTTGAATACGCCGTTCGTCCCCACGCCGCACGACGCGCATGTCGGGTCCTTCCTGTACCGCTTCAGCGCGCATGGTTCGCAAAAGTAGTGTCCGCAGCGCGTCACGATGGGCTCGCGGTATGACTTCTCGCAGATGATGCATGCGAACGGGATCTTCTCCAGTATCGCCAAGTCTTCCTCGTCGACCTCGTCGGCCTTTTGTTGGCGGTTGGCGCTCGCCACTACAGTTCCGCCGAGGTTCTTCTTGCCCTTTGCGATGTTCTCCCACTCGTGGTCGAGCTGCCAGCCTTGCTTGAGGTCGCTTCGATCATGAACGAACACGCAAGCGTCCCCGAACCCACATGATCCAGTCTTTTTGTAGTCTTTACATACGTCAGGGGCGTAGTCGATCATTGTGACGGTTCGGATGTTGGTAGGGGCCTTGACTGGGCCAACGGTTCGTTGGGGGGCATTGGGGTTCTTCTGGATAAAAGACGTCTGGTTCGCGAGTCCCTTGTATGTCCCGTCCAGTTGGGAGCCCGTTGCGCTCGTATCCCGAGTGGTACCAAGGAGGTTCTTGGCAGATAGTGCGTCTGTGGAGTTCTCGTCGTACCAGTTGCTCTGCTTAGTCGCATCGTTGACACTCGTGATCGGGACACTGCGGTCTGCGGTAAAGACCGATGCCATTAGGTCTTTCCCATTGCTGGAAGTGTTCTTCGAAGACGCTGTGACGATGGCAGTCTTCTTCCGTCGCTTAACGCGCTGCCCGGACTCGTCCTCTGATGATGAAAAGTCACTGTCGTCGCTATCGGCTGGGGGTGGTGTCGCTGGTCGTTTCCTCAGGTTCGCCTTTCCCTTCGCGCCTCTCTTTTTGAATACGGCGACGGGCGCCTGAGGCTCTGTAGTTGCGTCTGCCATTTTGTATGTGATTCCGAGAAAAGGAGGTATTGTGTGGTTGCGAATTTCTTGTCAAGAGGCGACGATTGGAAATACACTTATTCCAGAGGAATCTACTAAAGGATGGTTGATCATGTGATTGCGCGAAACCTTGACGCGCTGTCACTTGACGAGGTCGCCCTTGTGTTGGGTGGTTTAGGGACGGACTGCCTACCCTATACCACGTCTCCAGTTAGACAGACTCTGAGGACACACCTTCACATGCTGAGTTATTACAGCAGCTGCCCATTTTAGAATACAATTTTTAAGGAACTGTCTCTGGTGTGAGATGATTGATACAGTGTTGACGCCCTTCCATACCTTTCTAGTTACTGCCAGATGTCAAAGGAAGCAGGGAACGTGCCGCCATGGACAATTAGTACATCATATCGTCATCACCACAAGCGCCCTCATCTCCCCTCTACTACCAACTGCTACATGCCACCTACGATATCCCTCGATATGTCTCACCCTCCCAACTTTGAAAAAGCCCAACCACTCATCGTCAACCATCAGTTACCTATAGCTACTCCCTACGTACTCGAACCATTTGACCCGATTTTTTATCGCCCTTGATACCCTTGATACATGTGGATCTCGTGGGGAAGCTCCACCTACCTACTTACGAAGTAGCAAGCTCATCCCTGCTAACGGTAACTGCAAATCAACCAGGAGCCGCTTTTCGAGCCCTTTTTATTTCATTTTTATTTTTACATACCTATATTCTCGTCTAAAAACATATGATTCTGTCCTGCTCATACAGAAATACAAAACCCCAATGGGATTCACACACACTTCATATCTCATAGCACTGGGTGCAGTTCAATCTCCCTCCCCGGCGGAACGGAACCGACGACTCTCCCGGCATAAGACCGCCATACCTTGACACTTTTTCCGGTGACGCTCACATCGACTGGACCTTCAAGCAATCCCTCCCTCATCGTCACACCCGATTACTGCCGAGACGAATCGTCGACACGTATCAAGATCGACATGTAGTCGATCGGGCTTCGAGTCAACAAGTAGGCTCCCTGGTTCAATACGAACCCGGTCTGTGGCACCCATTGCACCCATTCCTCACCAAACTCATCGTCGCCTACAGAAACCGCTTGTTGGTCCACCAGCTTGGTGGGAAGGATGACGTGAAACTCCCCAAGCGGTGTCTGCACGAGACCGACTTGGTGATGGATTTCCCGTGACTTCACGGAAACCACCTCTCCCTCGATCAGGATTCCCGAGTCGATCTGGCACATTAGCACACCCGTACCGAGCAAGTGGCATTTCGAAACCTACCAGATGGACCAAAACGGCATGCACGACAATGTTGTGAATGGGGGACTCCTCGTACCGATAGAAATCGGCCTTGTTGGGGATCCCTGGCGGAACTGGGTGATAGCCACGGTGTTGCCGCCCGATCTCAGCTGCGAGCCCCTGGAGCCCGCCCGAGATGCTAAATGTTATGTAGTGCTGAACTACTTGGGGGGGCCAAGTGTCAGAAAACCCTCTTCCTTCACAGGGACCTACGAGAGTACTGGAAGCAGCAATTCCGGGATGCGCGGCGGGCGGCGAGCCCATTGCGTCCTGCAGCCTGCTCCATCCGTGCGTATAGTCCTGATCGAAGGAAGGCATCGAACCAGCCCAGCCGACTTGCATGCCCGGGGCACGACCTTCGTGAGGGGGGAGTAGACGGGGGACTGGCCTTTTGGATTCGACAACCGAGACAAACTTGGCGAACTCTCCCTCATCGAGGATGGTCGTGCCCAATGCATCGCATATTTCTTGATAGCTGGATCTCCTCGTCAGTGACGAGCCTCGGTGGAACGACTCTGTCCTACCTGAACTCCGGATGGCGATAGTGAATGAGGAACGGAAGATAGAGCACCGCCGATGCCTGGAACTCGGGAGGAGGCATGCGGCATGGAAAGCAGGACGCGAACTTGTCAGGCTTCTTGACGAATTCCCTGAGATAGGTTACCGGAATAGGCGCTATCGCGCGCGTGGTAAGTCGATACGCCGGGCCGGAGAGCAAGAGCCTCGAGACTTACCAAAGAAGCAGACAGCCTCGAAGACCAGATGCCCCAGTCTACTCAGGAACAGTTTATCCAGTATTTGGACGAGTTTCATCACCGCAATCTTGTACCTGCTGAGGGTGACCTCGGAGAGTGTATCGTTATCCAGGCGGGCCCGGAGAGCAGAGTAAAATACATGCTTGTCCTTGCTGCGATGCTCCATGACGATGGCCGTGGCGATGGAGATGATCCTCTGCAGGTCGTCCGAGGGACCTGGCAAAGGCGGACTCAGGATGGTTGTGACGAGGGCGATGAACCTGTCAGGGCAGTCTAGGCCCTTGGATCTCCTCTTGCTCATCCAGTCCTGCTCACTTTTCGGGATGCTCTCATCGAGCTTCTTCCACGGGTCAGGCCTGTTTTTCGTGGAATCGCTCGAGGACCGGCCGGAATCGAGCTTGAACTGGATGAAGGCCCCCTGCGAGGGCGCGGGGACTTGGCGACTCCCCGGAAGCATTCTACGCAGGGGAATCATGGTACGGAGGACTAGTGGAGGTTAGGTAGGGTTGGGTTGGGAGCGGAGGGGATCTAGATGATCGACGGTTTTCCTCTTTAAGTATATGAGGGGGAACCCGATGGGAATGCATACCGCATCGGGAATAGCCTATCTTCAGAGTGACCTAGCACGGCCGGGTCCCCGATCTCTGTTTGGGTACGAAGTAAGTACCTACCTACCTAGCAGGAGTCCTACTTCGTACGAGCCGTCTCAATCCACCCACCGCCTTGAGGCGCCCGACCTAGCAGCCAATGTTGTATGTCGCGTTTCAAGACCGGGGATGCTCGAAACATACAGCTTTGGGGATTTTGCAAGACAGCCAGAGGGGAAGGGAGTGTTTTTCGAGAGCTGGATTTGGGACCTGGGGCTGTCATTCCGAGCTTCCAGCGATTTTCCCAGCTAGGGTCACTGGATCGTGGATAGGTAGGTCAATACCAGCCATAAACCCTCGCATTGTCTGCTGAACCATTCAGTAGACTCCCATAACACAGACCTCGGGCTGCCTGCCCAGGTGTCTCTCCAAAGACTCTTGACGTGACTTTCATCATTCTGCTGCAATTTTACGATAGTAACAGTCTTGGAAAAGTTGTGTCGGGAGCCTCACATGAGGTAGGGGTGAATATGATAGATAGTATAGCCCTGGAACCTCCAACAAAATCTAATATTATTGGGACCTAGCTTCCACTCCTACCTACCTCGTACGGGAAGAGGCCCTTTATCGTTACGTTATCACTGACCAAGGCGACTCGTTGCGCCCTCAACTTGAGGCAGGTACCAAGTCCCCGACATGGACCTCTCCTTCCAGTTACAACCCGAGCAAGATCAGACGGAGAAACCATGAAGAAACAACTCGTCTTTCACGGACTGCAGATTGAACCAGACAAGGCATCTTCATCTATTCTACCCCCGCAACAATGGGTGACAGTTCCTCGATGGATGACATCCCGACTGTGGACGACGACATCACAGCCAGCAACTTGTCCGATTTGCTCATCCGCTCCGAACTAGACGAAAGACTTGGGTTCTCACTCGTTCTCCCGCCGTGCCTGCTCACCGCAAGAATCTGGATCGCCAAGCCCGAAGTCAGCGGCGAGGAACGCATGAGGATCCTCGATGCCGGTGAGAGAGGTTTCCCCAGACCCAAAGCGTCACCAACTAACCCCCTCCCCCCCCCCC
>JABFFI010001374.1:0-13024 GCA_013623725.1 Fusarium robinianum
GGTGGTGGTGGTGGTGGTGACCTTGATTCCCGCCGGGTGTGTGTATTTTTGACCCCTTTTGCAGGCTTGATATTCTCGAGACCGCTATACTATTCGTAATCAGTGAACAGAAATGCCTCATTTATAGATGAAACCCTTTGGTTGCTGGTTCACTATCGCTGCCACTTCTAACGAGTCCCGTCGATCTAGGCATTCATAATCAGGCAACTTGGAACTAACATGTCCGCCAACTGGACACAGCCCAACCACCACTCTATATCTAATTCTACAAAGTCAAGTTTCTTTTGAAGAACCCTCTTTTTTTTTGTCCGAGTCTCCTTCTATATCGTCACCATAGACTTGGAGATGACCAGTGCCCATCTCCGCGTCAGAGCTCCTCATCCCCATCATATAGAACCTCACATCGTCAACCTCTCTACACCATCAATATCCTCGCCCCATCTTCCAACTCCATCACATCATCCGCCCTCATAGCCTTGACTCCCCAAATCACCGTCCCCGTCCCGTCTACCGCAAATGCCCCGGCCTCCTGCCACTTATTACCCATCACCGTTGACGGCCCATCCTCTTCTTCCTCCTCCCCTCCCTCTTCACGTCCATTCCTCTCCGCACTCTTCTTCGTCTCATCAATCCCCTTCTTCTGTATCGACCCTGCAACCTCATCCCCCAACCACCCCGTCTCCTTCCACCCCTGCACCTGCGTCGTCGGATTCAGCAGATACCACATCGATCCCGTCCCGAGCCCCCAAGCCGCGTAGAGCGCCCTCTCCTCGTCGATCACAACGCGGACGCTCCACGCGCCGCCGAGGAGCGATACCCACTTGTTAGTGGCCTGCTCCGAGGCGTGCGAGACGGCAATGCAGGTGAGGGCGTTGCCGTAGCGGTTCGCCAGGGTGCGCAAGTTGATAAACGTCTTTTGGGCGACTGTTTATTGTCAATCACGCGTCAGTCGAAAGGACTCGTGTAACTTGAAATGCTACTCCGCGGGAAATGACCGATGCAGAAGAAGGAAACAAGCAGATGTATAATGCATAATCGTGGAGTAAACAACAAGATGAGAACGAAAGAGATGGGATGCAACTCACACGCGCATCCCACACACCGCAGAAAAACAAGCAAGACCCGCCTCCCACCACCAAACACAATCCTCTTCTCCCCATCTATAGGTGCCTTGTCCCCAATTCCGGGCATGCGACCAACTGCCACGGCCGCCGGCGGGGGGGTCAGCCACGGCTGCACCGACAGAGGGAGCGACTTGATCGACATCCAGGATGTCCAGCCCGCACCGCTGTCTCCTCCATCGTCCGGATTATCCGAGGCTGTACCCGGCTGCTTCTTCCTAAGCTTGTTCGGCTCACGCTTGGGGGTTGTGGTGGCCGTGAGCTGTTTGGGGAGGTCAAGGATGTCGCTTGGTAGGCCGGCCTTTTTCAAGGCCAACTTGGTTGTAAGGCTAGAAAACATTGGACTTCAAACAACAAGGGAAAATATGGGGAAAGAAGATGGGTATGACAGAACAAGGATTCCTCGACAATAGATTCTGCAATTGAACCAAAAGAGATGCAAGACACCCGCAAGACAGGGAAGAAGCGACGGGGCCAAAGGTGGTATACCGAGGCGGAGAATGGACAGCGAAGCGTGCAGTTCCCCGGGGTTAATCACGGTTTGGCTCGGAGGCGTCGAAACAAGGATTCGAGTCAGCTGTAATGCCGAATATCAGATCACCGTCGCATGAATTGAGTGTTTCCGCCCAAAGAGTCGAACCGGGCTTGCTAAAGATGACAGATGTTGAAGTGAGACAAATCGAAATCTGGGGTCTAGACGCACAGAGCATGACGCTACGACCAAAGACGCCACAGGGGGTTTGAAAAACTGGGACGGTCTCCTTTCTGGAATTGATGAGGCGCGACTAAGGTCGAGGAATTTGTGAGAGGCTCTTTGACAAACTGAGAGCCACGTCTCAGAATTTGGGTATATCAAATAACAAAGGACTTGCGATATGTTGGGAGAAGGCGACTAGGGAAGATGCCCGGGGATCTTTCACTGCACGTCATAAACGTTGTGTCGAATCCCTTTTCGCGAGGACAAAGCCCGCGGTCCAATGTGCGGGATGAACATCCAGAAGTTCGAGTTATTCGCGCTGTTATATAATCCGGACGGTGTCTCATCAACTCGTTCAACAAGGCCCATTTCCTGGTTTTCAGTACGGATAACTCTTCACTAAATACTTGCCTTCGATGGGAACTCACTTTTCACGAACCCCATTTGGCTGTCATGGTGCCATGACGTTGGAGAGGACACAGAAGAAGTCTCTGGAAGGTTTCCGCAACCCGCTGAGTCGAGGATCCTGGCTGTCTTGAGTTAAACACTCATAGGCTAGTCGTCTCACTGTCGCCCTCGAAGGGGCAAGACAGCTAGATACCTTTGACCCTTGCCGTCCACAACCTCGAGACATCAAGACACGCAACCTCCAATATAGAGCGCCGAACCGCCCGCACCCCGACCAGAGTCTGGCATGGCTAATAGTACGGTGCCGCTCCGCTCAGGCAGGTAGGAGAGATTTGTTGTCGAGATGTAATGGGTTGGAATATCCGTACTAGGCACCTGGAGACTTCTATTTTATCCGTATACAGGAATTGCTATTGGCGCGTATTGAGTCCTAGGAAAATTAGATCAGGCCGGAATCTTTACCATCGAGGACGAACAGCACGTAGGACTTGCTGCCTAACCTGCTTGGGCTGTTTTCGATCGTTTCGTCTTGCAGACCGGAATCTGATGCATCTGCTAGTGACGTAGACAAAGCAAGAAGAGATTAGACACACATCGATACCAGTTCCCGCTAGCCCCTCGAAAAGAGATGGGTCAGGTGACGTGAAGTGGCCTGAAACAAGGCGAAATATCTCCTTGAGAGACCCTGCAACGATCGGGAGAGATTCGGCGCAAGGCAGGCCTGTGTTCCGACAAAGTGGAAGCACGAGATACAACTGTATCGGGCATCTCGAGAGCCAGGGCTCGTCTGAGCTCACATCTCCACAATCCATCGAGCCATGGAAAACATGGGACGTCTTGGCGCTTAGGAAGTGGTCGAGGTAACCGCGAAGAGATGAGGATGCTGTGTGCATCAAGGAATGGAGGTAGGGGGAGGTTGGGTGAAAGCAATATTACACGATCAACAGAGATTCCCGTTCTGGGGCGATCCGCGTGATCTAGAATAGCTCGATGGAACCGAGCTGAAGAAGAGGGCGAGCTGAAGAAATGCGTGGCCGTGCTTGTACGAGTGTGAATGTAGGGAGAAACAGGGCTTCAAAGGCGATGATTGGAGTCGCTTAGGTACGTCAGGCCGCCTCGAACAACTCTGGAAGTCGTGGTAGAGTCCGATTGAGTTCTCCTCGATTGCACCTGCCCCTGTAACAGCCTCAACATTTCATCGTCAGCCTGAGGTCAGTTTCGGCAGGTACAAAGTTTCGGAAGGTTCATCCATGGATGGGACGTCAGCACGGCTATTTGGTTGGGTTGAGGATGTCGCACTGTGCGCCTTGGCCCGTATTCAACTGGAAGCATTTGGCGCGTACCTAGGTAGAAGAAACAACACCGATGTTTTGGGAGCAGTGAGAGGCTTAGAATAGGACGAAAAGGAAGGGTGTGTGGTTGTGCCCGGGCTGAGATGGCGCGCGAGGCGTCTACAAATAAGCCAGGTGTATAGTAAGGAGTGTGGAGGACAGGGAGAGAAACACGAGGGTGGTAAGCGGCAAAGTGAATTCGGGCTCATCAGCTACCAAAGGTACCTCAATGCCTTGACTACGAACTCATGACTGCCGAGGTGGCTTGGAAGCCCACGAGAACTAAGTTGCTGAGTGGGCATTAGTAGAGCATGTTGAATGGGAGGGCTCACGGCTCCAGGAATAGACACGAACGCTCCGTGACATGCCCCATACAATTTACGAGCGATGGCAAAAGAACCAAGATAATACGATGCACTCTCAAGCACCCTCTGCATAGGTAGGTAGGTAGGTAAGTAGTATAGGTCGGAACGAAGGATGCTGCTTCGGTCTTCTGCGCGTCGCCGACATCTCGCATGATACGTCCAACGTGCAAGGAACGAGCTTGCTTAAATCGCAGGTGTTGGTTGTGCATTGCTCGCGGTCGTCTAAAAAAGGTCCAGTCCATTACTCGACGGAGCGACACCCGCCACGAATCAATAGAGAAGATGAAAAAGGGAGCAGCCAATGCGCCAACCGAAAGGGCAGAGCGCCCACATGAGGGCTCAACGCCTCTAGAACCAACCGTGCCAACTAGTGCCTAAAAGGAGGCATGATGGGGCACGAACTGCGAGTCAAAGGGTAAGAGGCTGCTGAGATGAGACATTGCATGACAGTAAGAAGACGAGACGGGATCTGACGATGGAGGCGATGGCAAGACTCCTTTTAGACAAGATAATCCGGGATAGATCGAGTAGATCCCCCCCCCCAAAGGCCTACCTACTTTGTACGAAGCACATAGTATACTCCTGTCTCAAGGGAGATACCATTAATAATTCCCGTACTGGACATCCGCTCCCATCCAACCCTGGTCCATTCTCCCGCAGCGCCGGCCGGTCCCCGGAGGAGTGGGAAATAAATAGGAGGGGGCCACTTTCGGCGTGCGAATTAGGAAATGGGTGCAAGCCGCTAGATTCTGGAGTACCTATTATTACCAGGCTACTCCGTATGTAGAGTGCGCTGCACGCACCACAATTTCGGGCTTCCCAACCTTGAGGAGGAGGAGGAGGAGGAGGAGGCTCGATAGTGTGGTGGAGACGGGTCGGTAGCTAGAGAGGTCCAGCGTCGACCACATCTGACGGCTCTCCATGCCATCACGGTGAGGGAGGAGAGAGAACGGGGGACGTCACAGCGAACACAGGTACCTTGATGACGGCAGATATAACGTCTGAGGCGCTCCAGTTGTCGAGTTGGCTTAAGTGACCATGCAGTCATGGACTCCCTCCCTCCCACTCCAACTCCCAGCTCACAACTCAACAAACCCCTGTTGGTATGGGCTCGCACCCGGCGTGACTGTGAAGAGGGACAGATGATGGCTCGAGGTTCCCAGATGGTCATGGCACATCCCATCCATTGCATCCATGTGTTGGCAAGGGGCCACGGGCCAAGTGTGGGCTCGCTCGTCAATCAATGCTACTCATCATCTGCTTTTCTGTCTTCGCTTCCGTCATATTATACGAGCTTCCAGTATCAAGGCATTACATCCCGCGTTAGGTCCCGCGCAAGAGGGATTCTTGGGGCCCTGCGGCGTGGTCCGGGGGGTGTGTGCGAGAGAGCCCAGGCCAACACAACAACCTTTATTCAACGCTCCTCTGGTCCATCGACCGCGAAGCGAGGCCTGCTGGGCGCCGAGGAATACCGATGCTCGACGGAGGAGGGCGGACGGGGCTCATGCACGCCGTGCGTTGCTGAGATTGAGGAACCCACGGGCTGCTGCGAGAAGGATATGGGATACGACGTCCTATAAGTCAGCCAGAGCAGTGTCCGAAATGGGACGGGAGCCTCGACTCCGCACATATGCCGACCTCGTTACGGCTGTACCATGTCCCATCTCGTCTGCAGGTGTCTCCGGACGTGAGGTGTCCACACATCATCATCTTGACCTGTCGGTGCTGATTTGGCCTGCATGTAAATTACCCGCCACGGGAATTCCCCTTCCCTCCTCCTCCTCCTCCTCCCCCCCTTCGGCGACAATGGTTCACTCGCTCAACTGATTCTGATTCTCGCTCTATGTCTCTGCGATGCGAACAAAGGGCGCAGTCCCCATCGCCGACTGAGTTTGAGGGGAATTGGAGGACCAAGCTTGCCTGACCTTCCCCTTCGGAATCCAGCACCCGCACGGCTCCCAAGACGGATTGAACGGCGAACGGTGATGGTGCGTTACCGCGGTGCGAGGTACCGGCCGAGACTATTTGACGCGTGAGACGCACCACGGGGGGATCGCGTCGCTACCTCCAAACCTCGTAGCGACACAACAGCCCGGCCGAGGCATGGACGTCCTCTCCGGGCTTGATCCCGGGAGGAGAGGGCGTGGGCACGGTGTCAGGGGAGGGAGAATCAGGGTCCCCGTCGTCGGCGGCATAGCTCTCCCCTTGTTGCTACTGACACAACGCTAGGGAATGGAGAGAGAGAGGGGGATGCCTGGGGGATACTGGAGGGAACTGGGAGGGAGGTGAGCTTCTGTAATTGTCGTCTTCCACCGTAATGGAATTGTATTTCCCAATATCCATTATTATTACCTATCCCCCAGGGGTGCAGGCCTCCATGGATCCTCCCACCCAACTCGCCTTATTAAAAAAGACGACGGGCGACGACGACCTGGCGGGAACCGCTGACAAGGGGGCTGCGCACTGTGTACTCCAGACATTCCCCCCCCCTCCAAGCCCAGCCCTGGCCCGCACCATCGGCCATCCCAGCGGCCCTATTGCTCGCTATTGCGGAGGCTGCTGCCACACACTGGGACGGTGGATCTCAACCACAGTCGGGCACGCTGGGTGCTGGTACTGGCCCTTGTTGAAAATTGGCCGCCCGCTTTGGTATGCACCTTTTTGGAGGCGAATACCCCTTCTTTTCTCTTGCGATTCTGCCTCCCATTTTCCCCGTTGTCGGGCGTTTACTACGCCTTATGGTGATGGTTTTAGGTACCTGTAGTCCATCTGTGAGCATGTTCCCTGCCCTGCTGAGGCTGCTTGAAAGTTGTGGGCCCGTTTTCCCAATGTATGAAGTACCTGGTCCATTCGCTTCCATCTGATAGTTTGTGTGTAGTACCGTTGACCGCCGTTGACGCACTGTGCCCCACCGCCCTCGGACATTTCTGGCCGACGAGCACCGGTCCCCCCAAGCTGCCCGCGACAGGGCACCCGCCCGTCATCCCTGGGAGTTCCTCTAAAAAAGTTAACTTTACCAACTGGAGCTCTCAACGCCCCGGTTGCACAGTGCGCGTCCAGGGACCTGTCACAGTGTGAATAACCTAAAATCACAACGGCTCTCCTCCCATGGGTACCTGCAATTAACAGTGCCAAAACTCCACACCCCTTCCCATACAGCAGGCGAGGCACTGCGCAGCATAACAAAGTTGAGTCCAGTACACCTGCGTCCGCAGCTCCCCAGATCTCGCCCAGACGACCTATACCTTCTCCTCCGTGCCTTACTCCGTACGCGAAGTTGGTATTGTCTGTCTACCTATCCCAGGACAAGGCGACGGCACTTGGGTCTCTTTCTCTCTTTCTGTCTCTCCGTCTCTCTTCGTCCCCCCCCTCTGTCTCTGACCTCACATTCCCATTCCCACGTTTTTCCCCATTCCCATCTCGCATTTTCCAACTTCACTTCACTTCTACTACTACTACTCTCTCTCTCTCTCTCACTCTCTCTACTCTCTTTCTCTCTCTTCCCATTCTCTCTATCCCTCTCCCTCCCTCCCCTTCTCTTTTCCCTTTCTACCCTCCTCCCCTCTTTTCGGGCGCGCTCTCTCGTGCTTCTTGAGACGCCGTTCTACCTCCTCCCCCACGCGCACTTGAACCCGGCGTCCCTCGCACCGAACGACCCCTTTTGGCAAGGCCCCCACAAGTGTTCTCCGTCCCATCCACAGTACGCAGTCCACCGTCCTCCAATCCTCCAATCCTCCCATTTCCATCATTATCCCGCGCCTCGGGGCATCGCTGTTACCACTGGTCTCTTCGCCCGCTCGCCCGTTCTCTCAGCACACTCGTCCAAGGCGCTGTTCTCGTGCTTTTCTCTCGTCGAATTCTCGCATCTCAGGCTTCGCTTCTTTGCCCGACATCCAACTACCATCTTCGCCCATTTCGCCGACCGTTCTTTGTCCCTGCCCCGAACAGCGCCAACCCGTGGCCATATTCGCCCCGACTCGTTCGTGCGCCACTAGACTCTGCATTGAATTGCATGCCGAAGCGTCCAGACTCCTATCAGCCTTCCAGACCGCACATCGTCGCTACTCGCTCATCAATCCGCTGCTATTCCGTCCGCCGCTGCGTGAATCGCCCCTGAACCTCTGACGCACATCATCACGCCCATTGCCGCCGCTTCCCGCAGTTCTACCTCCAGTCCTGGGGCTCGCTCGCTGCTCCATATGGACACCCAGACCACTGCGGCCGAACCTCAACATTCTTACCCCCCTAGCCCCTGGAACACGACTTCGACGACAGGAACGACTGCAGCAGGCACAACGACCTCGACGAACGGCCACAGTGCTCCCGCCGCACCCTTCTACTCCCACTTCGACCTCTTCCCCTCGTTCCTTCCCCAGCAGTCCAACATCTACCACGCCCAGCTTCTCCACTACAACAAACTCATCTCTCCTGCGCGGGGAGGCGGCCTGCAGACGCCGCCGCTCCCTACCGTGGTCTCCGCCCCCCATATCCAGGCCGCGCCCCGGCCGCGATCTGCCAGCAAGGTGTCGCCCAAGGATAGTTCTACTGGCAAGGGGAACGCAGGAGGACATGGGGCCCGGTCACATCAGAACTCCGACAAGAACCGCTCGGGTGTAGCCTCGAAAGAGGTGCCCTCCAAGATGTCTTCCAAGCAGTCGGGCGACTCAAGGCCGTTGCCGCGTCGATCCGCGACTGCGTCCCAGGTCCAGTCACATTCCAGCTCGGTACCTTCGACACCCCATCAACACGCTCGGAAATTCTCCTTCGAGGATCGCGAGCCGTCGCCTACTGCTACCAACAACCATTCCCCTCGCTCCGCCTACTCCGAGACAAGTAGCACGTTGCCATCCTTACGGCCTTTGCCACCGCGATTAGGGGGTTGCAAGTACGAGACTGCTCAGATTAACTCTCGGAGAAGAATCCCGTATTCCGTCGGCAATGACCGCCTGGAAAAGCTGGACTTGCGAACCGTGAAGAGTAAACTGACTGAAGATGAGGAACGGAAGTTGGCGACCGACATGAGGGTGGTTTTCGATCGACTCCTTCCGACTGATGCTGTTGAACAGAATCGCAGGAAGTTGGTTTCGAAACTGGAAACAATATTCAACGAGGAGTGGCCGGGGCACAACATCCGGGTACATCTTTTTGGTTCTTCGGGAAATCTCCTTTGTTCGGACGATTCAGACGGTTTGTTGTCCTATCTCTCCATTCACATTCACACACACGATTGATTCTGACACGTCACTAGTGGATATTTGTATCACGACTCCGTGGCGAGAGCTTGAGGGTGTCTGCATGATCGCCGATCTCCTAGCGCGCCGTACGTACCATTTTCCATGTCATACACCAGACGTCGCTAACCAGTAGTAGGTGGGATGGAAAAGGTGGTATGCATCTCAGCGGCCAAGGTCCCCATTGTCAAGATGTGGGATCCTGAACTGGGCCTAGCATGTGATATGAATGTCAACAACACCCTTGCTCTCGAGAACACGCGCATGGTCCGCACTTATGTCGACATTGACCCCCGAGTCCGCGAGCTAGCAATGATAATCAAGCACTGGGCAAGAAGGAGGATAATCAACGATGCCGGTGAGATTTGCAATCCAAGGCACCCGGGGCCTTACCGTTCTGACTAGTCTATAGGATTTGGGGGTACCTTCAGTTCATACACCTGGATCTGCTTGATCATTGCCTTCTTGCAGCTTCGCAGCCCTCCAGTCCTGCCGGCAGTGCACCAACTGCCACACAAGCTCACCAAACCAGACGGAACTATCAGCGATTTCGCCGACGATCTGAAGAAGCTTTCTGGATTTGGGAACAAGAACAAGTCATCTGTTGCTGAACTTTTGTTCCAGTTCTTCCGGTTTTACGCGCACGAGTTCGACTACGACAAGCAAGCCCTCTCTGTTCGTGTGGGGAAAGTCATGTTGAAGACGGAGAAGAAGTGGCACTATGCAGCAAATAACCAACTCTGCGTCGAGGAACCATTCAATACCTCGCGTAATCTGGGCAACACTGCGGACGAGTATTCCTTCCGAGGGGTGCATATGGAGCTTCGGCGGGCATTTGACCTCATCTCAGCCGGGAATTTGGAAGAAGCTTGCGAGCAATACGTGTTTCCGAAAGAGGAGGAGAGGATATTCACCAGGCCGGCACCTCAATCTAGACCCGTTCCGATGCGCAGCTCGTCGCAGACGCACTCGGGACGCGGAGGTCGAGCAAACCACCGCGGAGCGCGACACAACAACAATTTTCACCGTGGAGGGAACCAAAACCGGCGCGCTTCGTCGAGCGTTCCGACATATGACAACAATACGATGTTTATCCAGCCTGTCGGCATGCCACAGGAGTTGCAGTGGTACCAGAATCCGCAGTTTCAGTTCCCGTATGCCCAGCCAGATGTCATGGCTCAGATGGCGATGCAAGAAAACATGCGGATTCTTTACAGTCAATCACCTGCCTTTGTGCATCAAGCCCAGGCCATGAACCAACAGAGGGTGTCGAGTTCCTCCGCCAGCCAACAGTCGCAATCGCAATCGCAACCGCAACAACAACAACAGCAGCAGCAGCAGCAGCAGTCGTCGGAGCGTTCTAGGACCAACTCATTCGACAACCCGCCGCCGAGTGCTTCTTTGCGTCCTGACCTTTATGCCATTTACGGAATGAATATGAACGCGTACTTTGCCCAAGCCAGTGCTGGCTATGGCACATATCCTTCTTCACCTGTCGCCACAAACGGATCAACCCAAGATTTACGTCGCCCTTTGCAGCGCTCAGGCGCGAATAATGAGACAGGGGCCCCAGCCTCGAGCAGCGCTTTACGGTCACACTCCCAACCCGCACCACTATCGCCCTCAGCGCAGGCCGCAGGAGGTTACGTGGGCAGTCAACCCAGTGTCACCTCGAGGGGTGTGAATGGCGTCTCGATTCCTCGCTTCATGTCCGACGATGGGGATTTTGAGGAAACGCCCAAGGCACAAACAGAGTCCCCACAGTCAGAGGAGGGCAAATACACCACATTCTACCTCACAGAGAGTCCGAGCCCTGTGAAGCAGTCGGAGCACTCACAGGGCGCCCCGAACGGCGCTGCGTTGGGGACTATCAGCCAGTCATCTAGTCCAGGGCGAAGGCGACTTTCAACCGATCAGCTTCCGCAGACGATTCTAGATCGTAGAATGAGGAGGACATCGCGTTCACCATCACCACTTGGACATGCTCGGGCGTTTTCGACGAGCACTGCGTCGGCACCACTCGCGTCTGCGCCGTTCCCAGGAAGTCAAAACAAGAACCTTCCTCGTCCCCTTGTCGTCAATGGGTCGAGTTTGAAATCGAGCGTGACCCATAGCCCTCAACAGCCATCCGGAGCTGAGAGCACCGCTTCGGAAGAATCAATAGCGTCGTACTTTGAGAATGCCCTTCAAATCAACACCGGAAACGCCATGCCGAATTATGCTGTCAATGGCACCCTTGACGCCCAAAGCTCTTCAGCAGACGCGCATCCTCAGCTACTTCCTGACCGAGGACCAGTCGTAGTCAATGGGACCAGCGCACACCCGGTGGCTGCTCCTCACTCCGAGGAAGCTTCGTTCAAGGAACGTATTGCATTCAGGAACGCGATGAGCGCTTACTACATGGACACGCAGCACATCATGCAAGACTCAAACGCAGCTGGAATTTCTCGCCAGTCACCCTCAGCCTGGCAACGCCAGACCTCACGGCAGCCCCAAAACGGGATTATTGCTCCTCTTGATCTTGCCGTCGCGGAGCACCGCATTGATCACCCCATCAGCCAAGATTTCGCCCATCTATCTCCGGTTTACGAGAATCGCACCCCGTCCCCGACAGTCGTCCGAAAACCAGATGCCGCCTTCAAACAGGAGAAGCCGGAGAAGGTCAGCACGCCCGTGAGCCCCAAAGCCTCACGGAACGAGGCCCCGAAGAACAGCACGAAAACAGAGGAACGAACCCGGGATTCGCAGGAAGGCCCCAAGGCTCAAAAGGCCCAAAAGCCCTCTGCGCAGCCTCAGAAAGGCAACTGGGCCCGAGAGAATGGCCATGTTCGTGGAGCCAAAAGTGAGAGCGATGGAGGGTGGCAAAAGGCCGGCAAAGGCAAGAAGAAAGGTGCCAACGGCGTTGCTCAACAGGGAAATGCCGAGCAACCCCCAAAGCTTGAGTCAGAAAGAAAAGGGGGTTAAAGAATGGTCTGGCATGGAACATGGCCTACCGACTATTCGTCTCGATGGTGACACACCCGGGCAGACAGCTCTCGGCGATCCCTGGGACAGGATCCTCGGCGCCGATTCGGGTACTGCGCGGTCTGCTTGATCTAGCAAGCATGTTGCCCTTCTTGGATAGGGCGGGCTACGATGTGAGTCCGGTGCCTAACGACAAGAACTGCGTGTGCGGTGCACTCTCGCGGAGTGACAGAAAGGAGGCTGGCTTGGACAGTGTTTGGATGGTCCAAAGGCGGGCAAAGGGATAGAGCCGTGTAGGAAGTGTGTACGATTGGGGAGAGATCTTTACCATCATCAACAGCTTATGCGACCAGCAGTAGCGGTATTGCACTCACAGATTGGCCAGCGAGGCAGTGGAACGTACAGCGGGAGGGAGCAGGTGCCCAGCTGGATGATTGAATGGACGGATGGAATGGATGGATGGATGGATGGAGAGGCGTTGGCGTCTTCTACACATGGCCCGGGGGGAGGCGTTTTATATACACAGCTGCAATTGCGTTAAGACAGCCCATCTGGGACGGCCGGGGAGGGGAAGGGGATGCCACTTCATATCCAAACAGGCTACACGGGCAACGGGGGGCACAGCGGTTTTAGATGGTTGTCACAAAAACATGAACAGATGTAACGGAGCACAAAATGAATATACCTGAAAGTTTTAAAACCCAGGGGAGGCGAGATCAACTTGGCGGATGCAGCAAGGAGAGGAGACGTGGAGGGAGTTGCATCGACCTATTGAACAACCAACTCGACCAACGACGAGAGAGTGTGTGAGGGAGAGACCCGTCGTCGTCAGAAGGGAGAGAGCACGTCGAGCCCGAGTTCTCTTTCCCCTCTTCGCCCAGCCCATCCCCATCCCCCATCCCCCATC
>JABFFI010001375.1:0-13173 GCA_013623725.1 Fusarium robinianum
GGTGTGGGAGTTGAGATAAGATAAGGTGCGGCGGTTGGTGGTGGGGGGTGCAGGGCTCCACAATTGCGTCGAGTCGACGGAGGTTGTCGGCGTTAAGTTTAATCAGCCACAGTTAAGGGATGGTGTATGTGGTCAAGCCACAGAGTCAAGCACAGCCGCTTTCACAGCCACAACGGAGGAGATTAAAAAGCCACAGGTAGCGGGGTAGAGGGGCTGAGAGCTCACCGGTTGACTCAGGTTGGATCTCTAGCGCAAAGGAAGATGACGCATCGCGACAGGAAGCTCGACATAGAAAACTCGACAAACCGCGACTTTTTTGAAGGCTGACCTCGAGGCGTCAGTTCTTTTACCACTACATAATACCGACCACCTGCTTGGTTGTGCTGATCTCTCAAAGCACTGCCCAGACTCTACAGGGTAGATCTCTTGCAGCTGCAGACGACGTCGAGAGACGGAGAGCAAGGGCTTCAATACGCAGATAATAAGGCCCCGAGACACAGCAAGGAACTCAAGAGGCAGAGATCAAGGCGCGACTCTCATATTTTCGCCTCCACAGTCCAGGGAATACTGGACAGATACGCCACAGTTGCGACAAGACCCAAAGCCGTCATCATCATGTCCAAGCACAACGAGGATCTCCTACGGAGGCCCCTATACCGTAAGTCAACCACCGCATAAACCACTCTGCGAAAAGTCAGAGGCTAACCATAACAAGTATACGACCTCCCACCCGAAGTCCTCGAAACCCTCACCCTCAAAGACGACACCGAAACCTCAACTCTCCCCCCCATCGACCCCTCCTCCTCATCACCCACCACCTCCTCCAGCAAACCCGCCTCCGACTCAAGCCTCGTCGGCTCACAATCCTGCTCCCTCTGCAACCTCACCTTCACAACACTTCTCGACCAGCGCGGTCACCTCAAGTCCGACTTACACCACTACAACCTCAAGCAGAAGATGCGCGGACAGAAGCCCGTCTCGGAGGTGGAGTTTGAGAAGCTGATTGGGAATCTGGACGAGTCGCTGTCGGGCTCGGATGATGAGGATACCGAGGAGGATGAGGGGGAGGAGTCGACGCTGACAGCGCTGTTGAAGAAACAGGCAAGGCTGGCGGATAGGAAGGATGGGACGGATGGCGATGAGAATGAGGACGAGGACTCAGCGAGGAAGAACCGTGGCAAACCGCCCCTGATATGGTTCTCCTCTCCCGTCCTCCCGCCCAACTCCTACTTCGGCCTCTACCGCGCCATCCTCACCTCCCAAGAACTTCGCAACAGTGATCTCGTCCCCGTCCTCCGCCAGAAACAACTCGCACCCATATCTCCCCCCAAGCCATCTAAGGACGGCACCCCCCTCGCCTACAAGGGCCCTCACATCTTCCTCTGCATGATCGGTGGTGGCCACTTCGCCGCTATGGTCGTCTCTCTCGCCCCACGCCCCGGCAAAGGCACCACTATGAACCGCGAAGCCACGGTCCTCGCACACAAGACCTTCCACCGGTACACCACGCGCCGCAAGCAGGGAGGCTCGCAGTCGGCCAATGACAACGCCAAGGGCACCGCGCACTCTGCTGGCTCTAGCCTACGAAGGTACAACGAGCAGGCGCTCGTGGAGGATGTACGCGCGCTGCTGCAGGACTGGAAGGCCCTGCTGGATACATCGGAGCTGCTGTTCGTGCGGGCGACGGGGGTGACGAACCGGCGGACGTTGTTTGGGCCGTACGAGGGGCAGGTGCTGAAAAATAATGACGTGAGGTTGAGGGGGTTCCCGTTTAGCACGAGGAGGGCGACGCAAAAGGAGCTGATGCGGTCGTTTATCGAGTTAACAAGGTTGAAGATCCGGGAGATTGTCCCCGTGGAGGAAGTGAAGAAGGAGGTTGAGTCTACGGCGACGCCTACGAAGTCTGAGAAGCCCTCAAAGCCGAAGCTATCGGAGGAGGAGGAGACGGCACTACTTCACACTTCACAACTACAGGCGTTTACACGACGATGCAAAGTTCCGGCGCTGCTATCGTATCTTAAGAACAACGACCTCAGTCCCGACTTTGAGTTTTACCCTCCATCGCAACACCACCACGCACCACGAGCATTACACCTCGCAGCGGCCTCCAACGCAGCGCCCCTAGTATCCGGCCTATTAGTCCGCGGCGGCGCAGACCCTACGCTGAAGAACGGCGAGGGCAAAACGGCATTCGAGCTCGGCGGCGACCGTGCCACCCGCGACGCCTTCCGAGTAGCGCGCTCCGAACTAGGGGAGGCCAAGTGGGATTGGGACAGCGGAAAAGTGCCGCCCGCGATGACGAAGCGTGAGGCTGAAGAGAGGGATGAGAGGGAGAAGAAGGCGGAGACGGAGAGGCGGAAGGGCGAGGAGGAGAGGGTGAGGAGGGAGGAAGCAAAGGTGGTGGACGACGGGGGGAGGAAGGGTAAGGGCAAGGGGGTGCTGGGTGTGTTGGCGAAGACGGCGCAGGAGAAGAGGGAGGAGGAGACGAGGGGGTTGACGCCGGAGATGAGGATGAGGTTGGAGAGGGAGAGGAGGGCGAGGGCGGCGGAGGAGAGGATGAGGAGGGCGAGGGGGGATGCATGAGTGAAAAG
Source organism: Fusarium robinianum (assembly GCA_013623725.1). Taxonomy (NCBI): domain Eukaryota; kingdom Fungi; phylum Ascomycota; class Sordariomycetes; order Hypocreales; family Nectriaceae; genus Fusarium; species Fusarium robinianum. The sequence goes on from JABFFI010001375.1 coordinate 2,592, forward strand.
AAAGATGGCGATGAAAATGTCATGACCAACCATACAGTCCAGGCACATGTACAAATAGGACATGAAGCCACTTGTGCAAATACCATGGACATTGCTCCTGTTCAGTCACAACAAAGAAACCAACAGTCCATCAGGCAGATCAATGAATGCCCACCCTCAAAGAATAGAGTCAGCAGCAGTCAGTCCCTGTTTCGAGTCAAGGCCCATGAAGTACAGAGTCGACATCAATCTATAAGACTCATCACGATTGAACCAGAGTCCAAGTTGCTGTGATCCAACATTTCAACACTCACGGGCACACATAACGGAATTCACTAACGGATGGCAAAAGAGACAGTTGACCAAACAAATATACTTACCGGCTATAGATGAACTTACCAGCTACCAATAACCAAAGACATGATAAAAGACATGATAAGAGAAATATGCTCACTTACCTCCCCTCTCGCTATCTAAAATATCTCGTAATATTCATGTTTGGAAAGCCATAGATACTCCTTATCCAACCATATCCTCTCCCTTAAATCATCACCGAATCACACCAGGCCTCATACTCTGTAATCTCCTGTCTTCTTTCCTCCTCCGTCTCGCCCATCACAACATCCGGCTTATCCTCATCCCACCAATCCTCACTCGTATCCATCTGATCACCTCCAAACACTCTCTTCCCCAACTCCCCCCATTCCGGAGCACCCCCTTTCTCCATCGTGGTGACGAGGCGTAGGCCGTACTCTGATCCCTCGACGTTGACGTTTACCTCACCGGTTGGCGGGACTTGGACAAGCCCCTTGAAACAACCGTGGTCGGAGTCGACTATCACGGTGTACGTCTGGGGGGTTCCATCGGTCGAGCTGAGTGTGACCAGCGGGGTGTTGCCGCGCCGGGCGTTGATTCGTATGACGTTACTACCAGGCATGGGGGAGAAGGGGGATACATAGGTGTTGGTGTTGGAGAATGGGCTGAACACCTCCTCCCGATTCGGGCTGTTTTGGAAGTACTTTTTCCACTGGGTGAAGCCCAACGGGGCCCGTAGCGAGGAATCCATACCGTCCCAATACTGGTCAGCAAGTTGCGAGAAAGCGTCCTCGCTGTACATCGAGTCAACAGTAGGTGTATCCAGTAGTCGCTGCTAGTTTGTCAGCCTCGAAGTCGTGTGAAGATCGTCTCGGTCGTCAGGACTAGATATCGATCGTGTCGTCGTAGTTAGTGTCGAGTCTCGTAATCAGAAAAAAAAATTGCCAATCATTTATCGTGGTGTAGCAAATCGTCTCAAGTTTCGTAGCTTGTGATTGTTGTCGTCAAGTTGCGAATTTCGTGCTGAGTCGTGAAGATGAGATAGATACCGCTTTTGCAAGAGATATCGTCAACTGTTGTTAATCGTTAGTGAGTTAAGTTTGCAAAAGCTCAGGCCAGTCAAGTCAGATTTATACTCTAGTCCAGAGACTGCATGTTCGCGAAACCGATTCGCAACTGTTCACGCTAATAGTCGTTCAAGGGCCAAACACCTCCTTGTCTCAAAACCACAACTCCAAAGAAAACCGGAACAGGGAACTATTTCCTTCAAGCCCCATGTTTCTTTGTTCGCCTCGCTGCAGAACATACATATAAGACTCCCCTGGAGTCTAGAAATTCATTCCCAAGTCTAGCTTGGCGACAGGAACCGCCAGTATTGACATGGTCAATAAGATCAAGACGTAAGTGAACAGCCAGTGCATCACACGCCTAGGGTCACCCGAGAGCTACTCCCGAAGCCACTTGGACATTGGAGCATGAAAAGCTTTCGCAGTTGGAAGCGTCAGTATTTTAGAACAACATCAGTAACACCTCTTGAACACAAGCTGCAACTAAGTGTCACCTCTAGTCTTCGATCGAGGCGGTACCGAGTATGTAGTACATTGCACCTCTCGTAGAATATCTCCACCAGTGTCTAGTTGAGTTGTTTTACAGTCGATCGTGTACAGAACGTTGCGACAAAAGCCGCGAAAGACGGTGTTCGACTCATCTTCAGTTGAAGTAGCGACGTAACATCGAGAGTTATCGGTCGTGGATAGAGATATCGAGTCGCGAACAAGGAGATGTGCGGAACACAGCGCCGGTAAGTCGTCACAGAGGGAACACAGGCACAACCGGGTTGATCGTTAGGTCCACCAGGACAATCACCGAACGGTATCGTGAAAAGGAGAACATACTAGATCAGCGATGAGTGTTAGCTAATTCTGAAAGACTGAACCGAGTCAACTCCCTGGTCTGTCCGTGTTGGTCGAGTCTCTGTGAAGCATGCGCGCCATCGATAGCTTTGGCTTCCAGAGCTAGGTCCAACCATGAGTTCAATGCCTCAACCCTCAAGGTCGTTGTATCAAAGAGAGACAACCCGTCTGAGGGGGAAAAGATACAGAGCGTTCGAGCCCTTCAGCCTCACCGGCCTCTTTGTTTCGCATAGAGGCGGGTTCGCTCCCTTTTTACTTCTTTCCACAACTGCCGGTGCAGTGGGCTCCACGGGGCCTAGGTGTCTGAACCATCTGCTGTTTGAAACGCCCAGAGCCTGTATCCTAGCCATTTCATCAAATACAGGACCTCTCAGGGAGACACAGGAGAACCCTGAGCGAACATCGACAGGAACTCGGCGGGCCGGATACTCGCCTGCACCAAGCGAGTCCCATCAATCTATCTGTACTTCGAGATAGGAACCCCAAATTCCAGAGTCCCTTGCGGGCCGTCATAACTCCAGGCAAGGATACGGCGAAGGTAGAAACAAATTCCACCACTCAGCCGAGCATCGACCCTGGAGAACAACGAGACTTGGCTTCTCATCCTCCCCAGATCGTTGCAACACCTTGGACAATCTCAAGGGGCTAACCAACACTGCCAACAGCAGGCCCGCAACGTGCTTCGGTGTCTGGTGCCAGAAATAGCTGCCACCATCAACCTTTGAATGACTCGGGCTGGTCCACGAGACATGGCTGCAGGTACCCGGACCCGGAGGGTCGCAACAGCGCATGGGAGATGAGTTCAAGCCAACTCAACACGGAGGAAGACTCGACTACGCCCCACGGCCCATTTCCCCTGACGAGGGAAGAGGACTAGACCTCCAAACACATTCATGATCGGAAAGGAGCTTCGGCACATACGAACGGCGGCGGGGCATTCTAGCTACCTCTGACTCAGGTGAACCAGAATGGTTCATGATTCAACTGAGACCTTTCACTCTTCGATCTGATGTTCAGGAAGTGGAATCTGGGGCGAGGCATCTCACGGCTCTGAGACACTGAGTTTACAGCCCGAAAAGAGAGCCCGCTATGTATCCGGCCCAATGATCGGTGGGGAAATGACGAACAAGGAGGTCCCCGGAGCGGAAAAGGAGCAACATGAGGTCTCAAGGCGATCATCCAGGGTCATTCTTCCATCGTCCAAGCGTCTGGCGATGAACGGGCCATAATAACCACAGACGAGGGGTTAGAAAGCGATGCCGATCTTCCAGAAACACTGCGAGCAACTTGACATCCCAACAAGGAAAAACGTACGACAAGTTTGATTGCAACATTGCACAGAGCAGCGTACTCATACCCGCTTTACTCCATGCCGAACTGGCAATTGTCTCCGGATGTCTCGAGCTTTGTCGTAAAAAAAAAAATTGCTTGTCGCCGTTCAAAAGAAAGGAGAGCGAGCGTCGCGTCTGGGGTGGAGGGTATGGTATGGAGAGCAACTCATGATAGATCGCAAAGTTTCAGCAACAGCCCGCCGCCACACCACCGCAACCCGAAACACAACGCAGCCAGAAAAAGCAGTCAATGGGAAAGACCCCGGCAACCTCCCCCCTTTGGACCTTTTGGGCCTTTCCTAGTCTTGATTCGACGTCACTCGGGCGGAACCAGATGCCGACCTGGCCTTCCCGGCCTTTCTCAACCCATCACCAACAGGGTCACAATGGACCATGACCCTTGGCCATGGCAGGCCTCTTGGGGGCGTGTCGAAGCTCGGGGCAGACGGACGAGCCAGGGACCGAGTGGAGAGAGGGGAAGGACCCTGGAGACAGCAAGAACCGCCAGCGGCGGGAAACAAAAAGCTCCGTTGTCGTAGTATTTCTCCGGATGTTGGTTGGACGGCTCCTCTTGGGCCATGTCTCTGCGCATCCCAAAGAGGCAGCGGAAAGGGTCCTCTCAGGGGCTGGGCGTAACTTGTCGGAGTGCGATCTAATTCTTCCACCGAGATCTCTCGCTGATCAACACCAAAGCGGAAATGCAAACATTTCTCCCGGTAGAGTGCACGGAGTAGAAACACGTGCTTCTAGAAACACTCGATCGAAGTCTGTAGCGAGCGAGCCTTGGCTCATGACAAACCTGTGGAGTGCTCTTCCATAGGCGAGTGGCACTAAAACGCCAACTGTGGGAATGTCTTAGATGCGAGCCACCGTCGACGGCGACCAAAAGATGGCGCGAGCAAGCCACTGTGAGCCACCGATCGCCTAACACACGCGACCTGAAGGGCACTAGACGATCACGATGAGCTAGCAACATCGTCCAGCTCGAACAGCCGGGCAGCAGACTGGGAGCCCGTGACAAGAACGAGAGAACAGCTCCATCGCACAGAGCTCTCCGGAACCCTCTAGCATGATGGGGCGCTTGGACTTGGACGGAAATTAAGTCAGGGAGTCCAGTTGCGGAGAGGCGGAGGGCGGACTTCCTCATTTGGCCACCCCGAGCTCGACCGTCACCAGATTCAGGTGAGTTAAAGGGGACGGGAGCTATTTCGAGTGCTGAACTATCAGATATCCCTTCCGCTGTGTTTCTTTTGTTTCGACATTGGCATCGGGCGCTAGATTTCCGTTGAAACTTTTTGTAAACTGGCGATGGGGAGACCCATGTCGAAAGAAAAAACAAGCATGGTTTCAAGGTTCTTTATCCGAATAGCCGTGGCTTGTCGTCTGCGTATCATGAAAGCTCCGGAGATAGCATCGATTCGTGGGCACTCCCGGGCGGCTGACAGTTGTCTTGACATTATGCTTATTTCATTGTTCTGTCCCAAGAAACTTGCTTTAGCGCATCAGCCATCGTAACAAGTTCGTCTCGGGTTATTTCGGCGCTGTAATTCCTTGCCTACGAAAGTTCGGCGGTTAACCAGATGTCTTTCGAGGCCGACCCGAGACTTCAGGGTTGATTGACAAAGAAGTCCGAATGCGAATGGATCTTCCCCATCCCAAAAAAAAAGCATCTCCAGCTGAATGAGCACGGGCGATTCGCCCAGTTTCTTTTATTCCGAGACAGTTCAAGACAAAAAGAGGTTGATGGTTGCAACTGATTGGTCCAGCCCGCATCGCTTGGGCGTCTTCTTTGTTTCTGTCTCAGAACCGCCTTGACATCGGGCCATGACTGGCCGCCCTGACGTTGAAACAGCTCGGCAGCTCGTCCTGAGACGCCTCCTGACGTCGGGGTTCCACACACCTCTTCTGTAGCGCCAGTTGAGTGCGGCGGCGTGCCGCTGATGCTAAAAATGAACAGCCACGAGCAGCGAAGACATGCCGCTGGGTAAGGGAAAAACTGGGGTCCATCGTGGGGACTCGCTCGCTCTCTTGTCACTGTCTCCGAAGCCATGGCGACGATGAATGCGGTTGACGGTGGGCGGGACCTTTGTTGCCCCTCCCAAGTCCTCAGTTCCCGCTGCCTGTTGCCAGGGTATACTCCATTCAAACACACCATTTTTGTCACAGTCTGAAGAAACTCGATCTTGGCCGTGGACAAGCGCCCGTCCCTCTGATAGCCCTCGAGTTCATATTCATACATCGTAGACCCGCTGGTGATATGTCGGTGATGAAATGACTTGAGCATCGCGGCCGGGCGGGACAGGATAAACGAGGTCCGAAATGACGAGCCGTTGAGGCGAGATTTGCGTCTCATTCCGCGCTGTGAAGCCATCACTTCGAGAAGCCCCATGGCTATAGTCATGGAACCCAGCCGGTCAGGCGATGGGAATGAATTTTTGAGTGACCTGGTCAACCCATCGTCAACGTCACCCGCAGTCCCTGTTGGTACCAGGGCCCCTTGTCGTTCACGGCCGTTGTTCATGATCAATGTGTGTCTTTTCAGAGGAGAGCGGTGGCAACGGTGGCAGGGTGGAGCGGCGCTATCTCTGATTCAGGTGTCAAGCTCGCTACGATAACGCTAAACGGGAAACGCTTCCACGATGTGCTAGCCAGGGCCTTCTTTCGGGGCTTCTGAAGGATCGAGTACGCATGAATTTGCCAGCGTGGGTGCAATTTAACGAGGTAGCATCCCCAAGACGGAACTGTATTGACGTTCGCTGCGAGAAGACGGGGTGGCTTGATCAAGCCGTAAATATTTCCGGATATCTTTGTAGATCCATAGATCCGGCAGACAGGACATTGTGCATAGGCACGGAGATATCTTTGAAAGAGCAAAGATGGATTATGCAAAAGTTCTGACAAAACAGTTGTCGACTGGAAACGCCTGTGGAGCCGCATCCGTGCTGTCCACGATGAGACAAATGAGTCGATTGTTGTGAGGAGCGGAGGTCGTTGTTTGGTTTGGTTTGGGTTGGAGGAAGAAAGAGATGGAATGGATACCCCTGGATGATGGACGGCGACTGGTGGCCTTTTGCCCGGACCCGAGTTTCCAGGCAGTTAGTAGGCGCTCCCCCATTAGCACCTGCCAGTGCTGCGAGTGATCACCCCAGTAGCTTTCTAGTGGCTGTCTGGGGACGGGAAGGGGCAGTAGCCAACGACCGACCCTCCTCTAGGTTGGTTGGGTCTTGCCTCAAATGGGTGACCGCCACAGATCAAAGACGATTCTGATTGAGCCGACTCCCTGAACACCCCAAACAGCAGCCGCCAGGGCACCATTGAAGCGCTGTGCATTAATTGGTGGGAGTGCTTGCGTTGTTCACCCCCTTCTCCCCTCCCCGGGGTCTGTAAGGAGGCCGTACCTGCAGCAATGGCAACCACTCGATGCAACTACCCGCTGCTCTTAACGCGCCCTCTTAAGGTGGCTGAGCGTTTCAACCGCCGAGCTGCACTTGCCCATACGCGGACCTGAATGGAACCCAAGAAAGGTACCGCTCCATGGCACCAGGGATGCGGGAAACCTAGGGTAGGTTGGAGGCAACCACCAAGAAGATTATTTTTAATATTTTTTAATAAATTCAATTAAAATATTGTCAGGGCATACTATGGGTAATGAAACCTCTTTGAGATGTTAGTATCTTCTTGTTCTCAAATCTCTTTCCCGTTGCTATAGACGGGGTTTGTTGGATTGATGATGATAATTGCGAACGTTTCTGTGAGTGACAGGCATGGAAGATAATCGGTGGTACACTGTCGAGGTGGGGCGTAGAAATGGGCTCTCGCTTTTTTTTCTAATTGGTTGTAGCCACCACCGTTTCTTTGACAATATGCTCCACCCGGGGAGAGACAGAGCCATGATCATGCCTCATCCAAAAAGTCTACGAGTGGCCAGCGCTGACGGTGAGTCGTTCATTGTCCTGAGAGGGAGTCGGCAGACGCACGGCATCCACGGCGGCTCTGACCTGAGACGAGACGGCTTGTCGATCAAAGAAAATAAAAAACCCCTACGCCTCATGGGGGCGGTTTCCAAACATAGTAGCTGGGAGGATCCGCGTTTACACCAAGACTCTATCAAAGATTCCACGATTATTGGGTTCTGGAATTGCGATGTACCTATCTCATGGATGCATATGCATACCTAAGGTATTCTCATGGAAGGTAGGTAGGTACGGTCGATGTCAGTATTCATCCCGGATTGGCTAAACCCATCCCGCCAATAACAGCGCTTGTTCACGATGGATCCAGAGACAACACAGCGCATCAAAAAGACAATTGGGCATTGCATAGGAATCAGTCGGAGCATTAAACCCCCCCCCCAAAGAGGTCGAGATAAGCAACTTGCCTTGCCTAGGTAGTTATGCAACGTCAGCGCCAGAAGGGGAAAGTACAATGCACACACACATCCAGGCACAACCGTCGCAACCGTCACATTGGCCATCACAAATTGTCCTCCTCGTTGTGGTGCCAGCCCGCCCAGTCAATCAGTCCATCCCACATACATCTCATCCCAACCACCAACCTAGCCGCGAGAGTCTTCCCAAACCACCCCTACCATCGGCACCTAGACGCGCCCACTCGCTCCAACGTCTTTTCCAGTCGCCTCGCCTCGCCTCGCCTGAGCCGCTGTCGGATACCCTTGTCAGCGGGGACACATCCACCAACCCTGGACCACCACCCCATGCAACAAAGACCCCTGGCTCTTCTTTTTCTTTGGAGCCGCCCAGTGCCTCCACCATGAACCACTCAACCACCACCACCTCACCAGAGAGCCTGAGCATGGACGATGGATGGATGGCTGCACGGCTCAGGAGCCCCCCCTTCAGGAGCCTCAGGTCTCCATTGCCTTCCTCCACCCAAGTGATCAACTTCAAGCCCCGACTAACACACCAGGGGGGTATCCCATCGTCAAAGCCCATCCCCACCACCACTCATGGATGGCAGAGGGGTCACATCCTTGGCCCTAGATGCCGGGCTGGCCGGCCTTTGTCCGCTGCATGGCATGCAAGCGACGACTGAGGGGAGAGGAGGGGAGGGGGGGTGCTCTCTGAGGGAGAGACGGCCTGTCCTCCTCCTCTGAATGGAGAGGATGCTCCTCTGGGATGGACTGACCTGTCTGGGTATATAGATGCTTCTCATGCCCTCCCATCTTGTGCCCTTTCTTTTGGATTCACCACCACCTTCCTCCCTTTTCCTTTTCCTTTACTCTCTGCAAGCATTATCTCTTTTTTCTTTCTGGTGTCAAAGTCCATTCGTTTTCTTTGGCTCCGTTCATTAATTACTTTCTTACTGTATACTCACAAGTATTTACTACACACTCACTACGAGATCCAACTACAACAACTACCACAACTTCTTTCCACAGTTCACTCACTTTCACCATGAAGGTTTCCTTCGCCATCCTGGCGCTCGCCGCCGGCCTCGGCGAGGTCCAGGCCACTGTAAGCATCAAATCAACCTGATCTCAACAAGGATATCGATCGCTAACATGACAACCCAACAAATAGTACGGCAACTGGAAGGATGCTAAGAAGTACACTCCTCCCCGCAGCGTCGACAACAAGTGCGACGACCATCAGAAGAATGGCTGGCGCTGGGACGATGTGCCCGTCGGCCCCGTCAAGACCTGGAAGTCTTGGGACTTCAGCGGCTTCGACTGCAAGGAGGATCGCACCAAGCGCGATCTTGTGACCCGAACCTACGGCAAGACCATCACTGGTCAGTGTGGCTCCGACCGGGAGTCTGCCCCGTCCTTCGGTTGCGACTCCGGTGCCTGCGGCTCCGGCTCCAAGTATGAGAAGTTCTCCGTGAGGGAGTTCCACGTCAAGCCTGAATTCGACTGCCGCCTCGAGTTCCACTATGATATGCCCGATGGCTCCACTTGCAAGCACTCTGCCGACTGCTCCAAGCAGGGTACCACCGTCCAAAACAAGCAGTGCGGTGGTGCTAAGAAGGTTCGCTTCGTCTACCCCGAGCAGCCCAAGATGCCCAAGAAGAAGTGCCAGATCGAGATCCCCAAGATCGACTTCGACTGCGAGAAGCCCGAGGTCCCCCAGTCCAGCATCCCCGTCGATGACAAGACCAAGACCATTCCCGTCGGCGACGACAAGACCAAGACCATCCCCGGAGGTGACAACACCAAGACCATCCCCTATGGTGAGACCACCACCGCCCCCGGTGAGGATTCCACCAAGACCATCCCGTCTGGTGAGGGTTCCACCACTGTTCCCGCTGGCGAGGACACCACCTTCCCCGGCGGTGAGGGTTCCACCACTGTCCCCGTCGAGGAGACCACTATCGTCACCACCTTCGACAGCACCTCCACCATCTATACCACTGAGGTCACCACCATCACCAGCTGCGCCCCCGATGTCCCTGACTGCCCTGCCACCGAGGGTACTCCCGTTGTCGTGACCCAGACTGTCCCTCTCACCACCACTGTCTGCCCCGTCACTGAGACCCGTGTCGAGACCAACCCCGTGACCACTCTTGCCACCCAGCCCGGTGACGGTGAGAGCACTGCCCCTGAGGGTGAGAAGTCCACTGGCACCGAGCCCGCTGGCGACAACACCAAGACCGTCCCCTCTGGCGAGAAGACCACCTCTGCTGGCTCCCCTGGCGAGACCACCTCCGTCCCCGATGGCAAGGTTACCTCTTCCATCCCCATTGGCCAGGAGACCACCCCCATCCCCGTCGAGGAGACCACCATCGTCACTACCTTCGATAGCACCTCCACCATCTACACCACTGAGATCACTACTATCACCAGCTGCGCTCCTGATGTCCCTGACTGCCCTGCCACCGAGGGTACTCCCGTTGTCGTGACCCAGACCGTTCCCCTCACCACCACTGTCTGCCCCGTCACTGAGACCCGTGTTGAGACTAACCCCGTGACCACCCTCGCTACCCAGCCCGGCAAGGACACCACTGAGGACGGTGACAAGACCACTGATGGCTCTTCTCCTTCTGAGACCACCCCCGCTGAGGATGACAAGACCACCGACGGCTCCT
>JABFFI010001379.1:0-22654 GCA_013623725.1 Fusarium robinianum
CCCCCCCCCCCCCCACGACACCGATGTGCCTTTGATTCTTAACCCCCACCACCCCGCCAACCAGACGCCGCCCGTTCTACAACTTTGTCACCTTCACACTCCGTCCGTCCGACGAAATACCAACGATCTGAGCCTGAGTCTAAACCCTGAAACCAACGTTGCTACAGCGTCGTTCTGTGAATCCCGTCAACGCCCGCGCATTGCAGTCATTTCGGCGTCGCAAATGCCACACTCAATCCTCCTCTTGCCCAACGTCGCCGACGAAGGCCCTTTCGTCCCGGATGCATCGACTCAGAACCCGAGCTCTTCCACTCCGACCGATGATGTGTCCAAGCAAAGCTACGACCTTGTCTGCCGGGGCAATCAATCACCGGTAACATGGCCTTCGGACCGACTCCCTGTGGAAATCTTCGAGATCATCACCTCTCACCTGTCCCGATTCGAAGTTAGGAGCTTGCGTCTTGTGTGCAGAGAATTCGAGGCCAAGGTCTCTGCCCAGTATTTCCGAAACGTCGTCGTCCCCTTCAAGACCGAGCTCTACCACAATCTACCCCGCGACGAGAACGGCGCCCTTCAGCGAACGTCCTCTGCCCTTCTCTCCAACGGCATGCGCATCTTTGAATCCTTTGGCCGTCATATCTGGCGATTCGCATTGTCCTTTGAGCTTGACGAGGACACTCTTTCGTACCCTCCCCTCAAGCCCTCCCAGGAAGCGGTTCCCACCTTTTGGGGCATTTACCGTTGGCCTCATGGCACCTATCACCGATACACCGACCTCGAAGGTCTCGAACAGACCGCCGACGAGCACGAGGCCATGAAACAGGCGCTCCAATGCCTCGTCAAGGTGACGAACCTGGGACTGTGCTGTGATGCCGGCCTAGGCTTCCTCGCAGGCCCTGATCATATCGCCCGCAATGCCACCATCCGCCATCCCGTTTTCGCCACGCAAAACTGGCGCCGGACAGGTGAACCCGAACAGCGCAAGCAGGCCATCGTCGCCATGTCCGACTCGACCGACCTCGTCAGCCTCAAGAAGCCCGTATTCGAAAACCCAATCAGCTTCAAGCGAACTGTTCTGCAGAAGATGGCGTCCGATGCTGGCTATCGAGGTCCCCAGATCAACGAAGCTGTGCGCACCATTCTAGAGACAGAGCACGCCACGCTCAACACGATCGACTTCGACGAGAGGGCATCATTGTTTACCGATTTTGATATTCGACGGACGCTTTCGCAGAATAGCAGTAATGTTGCGGATTTCGAACCCACCGTCGGCCCAGAAAGCTCCAACCATCCCCTCATCCCGGCCAGCCTGACGCGGGCGCAGAAGGAGATGCTGCTTGAGCTAGAGTGGGCGCATCGAGCCATGATCCAGTCTTACGTGCTCAGCCTGATCGACAATGCCCTCGAGGGATGTTTCCAGAACCTGACAACCTTGACCATTGCCAAGATTCCCAGCAGCCATGTCTACATCTTCTACCGTCATGAGCTCTGGCAGAACCTCCCGAGTTTGAGCAACGTTTCGCTCGGCGTCATTGCCGACTGGCGTCGCATCTCGAAGCCTGCCCCTGGCTGTGTAGACGACACAGCCATCTCTCCCGTCCTAGCCGTGGGCAAGGTCTACGATCTCCTGAACGACTACATTGGTGCCCAGCGGAATATTGAGAGTCTGCACTTCGAGTGGATTTGTGGTGGAGAGTTCGCGCCGGGTACATATCAGCGGAACCATTACATCCTCCCTGCTCCCTTCTTCTCGCAGCCTGAGCTCATGAGTGACACGGATAGTCCCATCACACACAACGACAACATCCTCACACTTCCCTTCGTCAAGCATCTGTCTCTGAAGAACTGCTGGGCATCGCCGCATGTCTTCCTGGAGGCGCTGAGAAACATGGCACTTTCATCACTTGAGAAGCTCGAGCTCGAGTCAGTGTCGCTCTCCGGCGCTCCCACCTCAAACCCCCAGGCCCCCCTTCAACAGGCTATATCGGCTGCGGGTGGAAACAACTTGCTGAATCTGCTTCAGCTCCAGCAAGCGAACCAGGGCCCATTCTATCAGGGACATCTGCAGGCACAGATTCACCTGCAACACCAGTTAGCGCAGCAGGGGCATCTGCAAGGGCCCCAGGGCCCCCAGACCTTCGGGCCACTTGGATTTCCTACACATGCTGGGCAGAATCCCCAGGCGCCTGTTGTTCAAGGTCCGGTGCCGACTGTGCCAGCCTTCCCGCCGTTGAACTGGCTGCATCAGGCTCAAGCAGCGAACCCGGCACCTCTCCCAGACTCTACGCCCGGCCCGACAGAGGTGCTCCAGCAACCGGAATGGCTATCGTGGGCGGGTATCATTGAGCATTTCTCCCCGAGTATCAAGATTCGCGACTTCTTGGCAAAACAGGAGCAGTCTGTTGACCTTTCTGGTCCGTGGCCGGAGCCGAACCCCATGGCACAGTTCGTCCCGCGACATACAAAGCTACGCTCCGATGAGAAGAAGTATAGCCTCAAGTGCCTCTCCTTCAAGTCGTGCGGTTACGTCTCCGTCGATGCCACATTCCTCAACACCCGCGGCATCCTGCCCCATGGCGCCCAGGGCCTCAACGGAAACGGCAACCCTCATGGTCACGACTTTTCGGCTCTCATGCAGCGTTCTCGTGATAAGATGCTCGGCCGCGTCTTGCCGCACATCCGCAGCGCCGAGCTGTTTCAGCTAATCAACGCTTTTGGCATGGACATTGGCTGGGAGAATATCTACGATCGAAAAACCATCACCGACGCCGCGGCTGACGGTGTCGAGAATCCCGGACGGGGCCGGTTCTCTGGCACTGTTGATGCGGGCAGCGCCGAAGCCAGGGAAGCCGTCCTTCAAGGGGCGGTCTCAAGGAGCCCTGGCGACCTAGACGGGACCTCTTCGTACCCGTAGAGTGAGTTCACTGAGTGGTTCTGGTAGTGGCGACAAACTCATGGATTGCGAAATGTTGATGGTTATGATGCTACTCAACACTACCCAACCGAGGACAGCCACCAGTGAGAGCGATTTTGGCCATGATGCCTAATTTGCTTTTCCTTCTTGATTGCACGAAACCGGCGATTTTGAACCATGAAACAAAGACATTCTTGATGTTGTCTCATTTCGCACACGAAGAAAAATACAAGAACCGACCAAGTGTTGTTCGTATAGGATACCAACAGGACTGGATTTTGTGCCCAGATGCGGCAAGACAAAAAAAACAACACACAGACACAAATCACACAACGCCAAAAGCCTGGCGGGCGACAGATCTCATGATAATGGTTGTCGTTTTCAGAAATGGTTTTGCAACGTCTGCTACTATAGGACGGTATGATAGGCTCGCGCTTAGGGATAAATAGGGATGGGATGGGATGGGATGGGGGTAATGAGACACATGAGAGCTTGCATTTTTGATGATGAGTTTCGAGACTCAAGGAAAGGACTTTTAACTGGACGGACATTCGCTAAGACAAGATGTAATACCCAGTCACGCTAAATACATGTCAGAGTTGATCAGGTCCCAAAGCTGTATAAAGGCAGTGAACGTGGTGATTGATCATGAGTAGGTAGAGATGTCAGGGGGAACCCTCAACACGACCAACAAAACACTTACACCGTATACACCTTCATCACTATCCCATCACATCACATGATTGATGGAAGGGGGCCATTACTTATGTGGACTTGATTGATTTTACTTCGTCAAGAAAACCTTGCGAAAGTTGTTTTTTGCACGCGATTCCCTTTAATGCCATGCTCACCCTAGCCTGCCATACACCAGGAGATGAAAAAGCCACGAACCGCCCCCCGCAAAAAGTTTTTCACGGAAAAAACCCTTGTTTTTAAACAACACGGAAAGCGTTTTGGTTGTGTTCGTCTCTCTCAAGTCAAAAAAAAGAGTCCCTCCCCTTATGGGTTTATATCCTTCCCCTCGCCATTCCCGCGCGTTGCTTCGTGTGGGTTTGTCTTTATCTCGTCTCGTTCCGCCAGGTTGCCCTTCCGCGCTTAGGCGGCGGTGATGGCCTTGCGGACGCGGGCGCCGCGCTGTCTCGAGCTGAGGTGGTCCTCGCGGCCGGCGACGGCCTCGGACTTCTGGACGACCTCCTCAGCCTCAGTGAGGATGAGCTCGATGTGGCAGGGGTTGGACATGTAGGGGTTGATCTGTTGAGGTCAGTTAGTGGCCGCGGAGGGGTTGCTTGTGTAAGGTTGGGTTAAACATACACGACCGTGGGCACGGTACGTCCGTCGTCGCTGCTTGGGGGCCTGGTTGACCTGGATGTGCTTGACGATCAGGGCACCGGTGTCAAGACCCTTGGCGTCAGCGTTGGCCTCGGCGTTCTTGAGGAGGCCGAGAAGGAACTCGGCAGACTTGATGGGCCATCGAGCCTTGGAAACACCGAACTGCTTGCCTGTTGCACAAAAGATCCCATCAGCACGAGTTCTCGATTTCCAACCCATACACACAGAGGTGTCCATCAGATGTCCCAAATGATCATCTCCATGTCCAATTCCAGGGGGGGAGTTCCATGTGAGCCGTACCTTGGGCGGTTCGGCCGGTGCTGCCGGCATATCGTCGCATGGGGACGGCCTCCTTGTGCTCCTTGACGTTCTCGAGGAAGGTAACAGCGCGCTGGAGCTTCCAGCCGTTGATAGCCTGGGCGGTCTCACGGGTGTTCTTGAAGGAAACCCGGAGGTAGGCACCGCGGGCGCGGGCCGATTTCGAGGGCTGAATCTCCTGGGCAGCGTATCGAACCTATTTTGCACCAAGCCGGAGTCAGTCGTCAAGAGCTTTTCGTCGAGTATTTGGAATTTCCCTCTTCCCCATGACTACCCCCAACGAGAAGACGACGACCGCACAAAATGTTCAAAACATGACGGCGACACAATAGAGCGCCAATTCGCAATGGCATGCAAATAATCCTCCTCTTTCTAAATATCTCGGTCGACGGGGGCAGGCGGGAGGCAGGGGGAGGGTTTTTGTCTGGGAACACTCACCATCTCGGCGACTTGGGGCGGTTGGTGATGATGGTTTCGACGACGTACGTGGGTTCGGCTGGGCTGAAGTTGAGAAATTCTGAACTTTTGCCCTAACAGGTTGGGGAGGGACCACAAGCTCGCTTACCTAGATTGGGGGTGGCCGTTAGGGTTTGGCTGCCCTGTGAGTATGAGTTGATGAGAAAATGCGTCAGAATTCGTAGAAAATAGGTGAAAAATTCACGTCAGTCTGAGAGACGTAATTAGGTCTTTTTGTAGCATATATATTGCTTTCAATTACCTTGTCTTGCAATTGGAACTTGTGCGCAAACAGAAACGACACTCACAAGATGTGAGCTGGATCACCTGACCCGATGGCTGCTATCACCACGTGACGGATCCCGCCATCCCACCTTCGGCGAACCCACATCGGCGTCGGAGAAACTTGCCAATGGCAAAGTGGGTCTGAGCTTCATCAAGCTTCAAAAATTTCTTTCCCAAGAGTCCCCCAAAAGGCCCAGGCAAGGCTATCATCTTCCCAGTGTCGAAGAAAAAAAAAGATTGGACTTTTCTGTTTGATCCCACGTCCCGCCTGACGATCTCGCCTCCTCTATCACGACTTCCTTGTCGTCCCTAATCTTATTCAATTCCACTCGAAGGAATTGCCCCAACCTCTCTTTCGATATAATGGCACCTTTCACTCCCCGAGGAGGCAGTCGCGGTGGTGGTCGTGGCGGTGGTCGCGGCGGCCGCGGTGGTTTCGGTGGTGGTGATCGCGGTGGTTTCGGTGGTGGCCGTGGAGGCTTCGGTGGCCGTGGAGGTGGTCGAGGTATGAAGCGATTGAGCGCGCGGTGCTTGCCGTCGACGCGGTGTTGAACGAGTTCTGGGGACTGTTGACTGACTGATCGCAAAGGTGGTGGTGGCCGAGGTGCTCCCCGCGGTGGTCCCCGTGGTCGAGGTATGAGAAAACCCTTTATTCTGCTTCCTTGTGAATGTCAATACTAACGACTCGAAAAGGTGGTCGCGGCGGTGGTCGTGGTGGCGGTCCTGGAGGCCAGAAGGGCGGTGCCAAGGTCATCATTGTATGTTCTACTCAGCTCCTCACCCAGGCACCATGGTGATGCGGTCTAACTTTTTACCTACAGGAGCCTCATCGTCACCCCGGCGTCTTCGTCGTTCGCGGCGGCAAGGAGGACGGTCTTGCGACCCGCAACCTGACCCCTGGCGAGTCTGTGTACGGCGAGAAGCGCATCTCTGTCGACGAGTCGGTCCAGAACGAGGACGGCACTACCAGCACCACCAAGATCGAGTACCGCATGTGGAACCCCTTCCGAAGCAAGCTTTGCGCTGCCATTGCCGGTGGTGCTGACGAGATCTACGTCAAGCCCGGCTCTCGTGTCCTCTACCTCGGTGGTGCTTCTGGTACCTCCGTCTCCCACGTCGCCGACATCGTTGGCCCTACTGGCTATGTCTACGCCGTCGAGTTCTCCTCCCGATCCGGCCGTGATCTCATCACCATGGCTTCCAAGCGACCCAACGTTGTTCCCATCGTTGAGGACGCTCGTCAGC
Source organism: Fusarium robinianum (assembly GCA_013623725.1). Classification (NCBI taxonomy): domain Eukaryota; kingdom Fungi; phylum Ascomycota; class Sordariomycetes; order Hypocreales; family Nectriaceae; genus Fusarium; species Fusarium robinianum. Next base: position 6,548 of record JABFFI010001379.1, read on the forward strand.
CCGCTCGTTACCGCATGATCGTCCCTATGGTCGATGTCATCTTCGCCGATGTTGCCCAGCCCGATCAGGCCCGTATCGTCGCCATCAACGCCAACTGGTTCCTCAAGGTTGGCGGTGGTGTCCTCATCTCTATCAAGGCCAACTGTATCGACAGCACTGCGCCCGCCGCTGAGGTCTTTGCCAGCGAGGTGCAGAAGATGCGCGCCGAGTCCATCAAGCCCAAGTTCCAGCTTACCCTGGGTATGTTTCTCTCCCTTGCCGTGTTCTTGTGCCGCCATCGAACTAACATGTTCCCTCCTAGAACCTTTCGAGCGTGACCATTGTTTGGTTGCCGGCGAGTACCAGCGCTACAAGTCGTAGATGCCGCGTTCGGTAATGTTTTGTTGGATGAGAATGATCTGGTCTTTGGTTTCGAGTTTTTCTTTTTCGCTCCCGGTGTCTGAACACGATTCCCGGCAGGAACTTCGATTGTCGCGTCTTCAGCTTGCTGCATCAGGGACTGGTTGACGGCTTTCTTCAACGGCGAGGGGCGTTCCGGGTGGGTTGGATCTGTAAATATCAAATGTTTGTCTTTTTTGCTCTCGGCGTCGTGGCCAGACAGAAAAAGAAAAATCTTTAGAAAGGATCTCAATCACTGTTTCTACTGTTACCGTCTACGAGAGCAACTACCTAGTACATCCGTCTGGTTGATGGGTGCTTCTCTTCACTCACTCACACCACAGAGGAACTTGCGCTATTCAGTCAACCAATTGCTTCAACTGATACATACGGCCGTAGATTGTGAAAAGCACAGTGGTCCGTCCAAGTTCTTCTTGTTCTGGGTACTTGCCGCTTTTTGAGAGATCATAATCACATACCCTCTAGAATGGGAGACTAGAACAACACTTTTTATGGTCTCTTAACTAAGCCATTGACCAATCAAGCGCCATTGCGACCGCATCGACAGCAGCTTCAGCTACAATGAGTTCCACATAGGCAAATCAAGCGGTAGAGTTTCGAGCTGGGGTCACTGACAACACTCTGGGGCGTTGAGACTAGTCGTGAATCTCTCTAATTTATTTTAGATAGTCTTATCCGTCAAGGCTGTTTTCCAAGGTCTGTTGGAGATCAACCCTCAGAAGCAAGCGCTTGAGCTGACCGTTCTCCGTTTCTCTGATACGGTTTCTTCCGTTTTATATCCTAGAGTGGATATTTGAAACGGAGGGTTCTCATTCACGGATGGATCAACAACGTCTTTCATTGTCTTGGTGATGAACCAAAGTCCGTATTCAGTATGTGATCGACTAGTAATCATTGAGTGGATAGTTGGATGTTTGACGTAACATGTTGACTCTGAAAGGTTTATTCAAACTGTCGTAACGGGGCCTTTTGGCGATTCTTGGTCGCCATCTCCCGCTTCGCCAAGTCAGAGTTGCAGAGCAAGCAACCCAGCGTTTTCCCGTCAGTTTGCGCGGAAAGCTATCGACAAGTCTTTGGTCAGGAATTACGGCGTAAGGCTCGGTTCACTTATGGCTACTATATGTAATTGTCTCCCCCAACGTCCAGGAACGACGATGTGCCCGATAGACATATGCAAGAGTCCCATGTCGGGAAAAGTGAGCGTCCTGGGGGGCTAGGCTTGGCAGTCCCAGAGTCTTTCGTTCCTTGAGGCAGCGTCTCGTCAAAACGAGGCTCGACAGTATGAGATTTCGTTGCTAGTGCAGCTGAGGGCCTCCGGCTACAACCCGGCCTTCTGTGTGGTTGATGCCAGGGTGCTCTCGGCACTCTCATCACTGACTGCACATACAGTTCCCTCCAACTGCCCTATCTTTTGAACATTGTGTACCAATGGGACATCGTCACTTGGGTTCTTGGTTGCCTGTACCTAGGTCAAGTTGTGGAGTAATTCAACTGTCTCCTTCTCTCTTTCGCACCATATACCAATAACTTCATCATGCCCGAATACAAATACACGCACACTACTCTAACAGATTGACAGGCGTAGCACGAAGCCTGCTCTAGAAGAGTTGGAAGCGGCCTCAGGGCAGACGGGGAGTACATACGACTTCTCAACTCGGGGTGCACTACAGACAACTGGGAGATGTCCAATTGCATACGTACCGCATGCGGCAACGCCAAGGCTATATTCGGTCCTCCCGCAAACGTCGGGAACCGCATCGCTCTGGTGACGGTGACCATGGATGCGTTCTAGGGCATCAAGACTATCGACCTCAAGAGCTTCCAGCAGATGGACGAAACCTTCAACCTACGGAAGGGACCCAATGGCCTGATCCCCATTGTACACATCCTCTTTGTGCTCGTACTTCATGAGCAACTAGAGCTAGATTTTGACTATGAGATATCCCAGCCCCAGACTGACGGACTCAAAAGTTGGCCTCGAAAACTCATCGCGAACAGCACTAAACGTTAAACGTCGATAACTACTTATGCAAGGGTGAGTTACTCACAACTAATTTGCTGGGTCTCATCATGCTGGTGTTCTGCTTCTTCGACGTGGTAGCGGCATTCCAGGACATTAAGAAATTCGATAGCGGTAAGCACTACTGGGCTTTCGGCTAACTTGTGACTACGGTTGCCTGGATCGCCATGGTTGCAAAGTTCTTCAACTTCCTCGTGGGCACAAGTATGTCACCTTTCCACGGTAATTGGTCATTAGTGGTCTTACTGACTGACAAACTTTGGGCATGTAGTCAGTACTGAAAAGGGAGCAGGAAACGTCAAGACATCTCAGTGGCAAGCCTGATGTCTCACCTCCTATGTACTTCGTAGGTATAATCGGCTGTTGCGGGACTGGAGGAGGTGCGGGCGATAGCCATTGCTAATCCGGACGGGTGATAGCCACAACTGGGGTTTCGGAGATGGTCTCAGAGGATTTGAGGAAACGATTCAGCTGTCTCGGGGAGCAGGGCAGTTGAACTTGCGCACCTAGCGTCGTTGGTGGTATGGAATCGAATGGCTTGTATGTTTAGTGGCTGTACTGGCATGTTTGATCGTTCCGTCAACATAGCGAACAACCAGGATAGGCCCATTTGCTAATGTTTGACAACTGAAGCGCAGCATCTGGGGAGGATTGAAACTCACCTCAGATAAGGGCTTCCACTGCACTCAAAAACGTCTGCGGGTTGTGCCTGGAGCACCCCCCACGAGTCGAGCAGACATCCACGCTGGTTGTCAGCGCTTAGCTTTGATCTAGTAGTCGGTCACAGAACTGCACGAGCTAGTAGGAGATAGTGCACTGCACGGCACACGGAGGGAGGTGACATTAGCATAGCTGCCCCTGATTAAGGTCTCTGGCGTCGAAAATCCGTTTCGTCTTCGAGGCTTTGTGGAAGGGGGCCTTGGACCCCAGGGGACTGTCTCTTGGACAAGCACGCCTCCTCTGGTTGACGACTTGGGGCAGCTGGAGATTCACATACTCGTACGAAGTACATGTGCAACAATTTGTAGTAGTAGATGGACAACGATAGGGAACTGAGCCGTTGTCCATTTGCGCCGAAATCTCGACAAGTCTGTCTCGGCTAGTTTGAGCACCAGTCAGTGCATTCGGTGAGACTCATGGCCACGACTTCAGCGATTCCAACCAAGGAACGAGATTTAAATCGGAAGCAAGAAAAAACCTCCGTGCTCGAGCAATGACGGACTGGGGAGGATGATAGGTAGATCAGCTAAAGCCGGCCTAGTTGTCATGCGCGTCGTCATCTAGTTGTGTTGTAAAGGAGGCCTGTTGCCTTGCTCGAGATCGATGGGCCTAGACAGCGGTATCCCTGGTCTTCAATTCATTTCGTCGGCCGCGACTGGCTCACGATTTCGGCAAAGCGCTTCATCCAATACCGGTAGTCTCCCTTGGACTCGAAAACCGCCCGCAACGCGGAGTTTTAGACGGCTCTCGGGCGCTTTGGTTTCGATCATCGCCTGCGATCAGTCTGTTCATCACAATGACCGAGCGGGGAGGGAAATCGCATCCTGAAACTCCTTATTTCTGAACGCAGAACGCCGGTTTCTCGCTGGACCGGCGATCAATTTGAGCACCATGGGTTTTTTGGATCAAGGTGTTGGAACGCATTCGACTAGAATTGGTTTGGGGGGTTTCATTTCAAGTAGGAGGTTCCTCTCGGCTCAGCCCCGGCCAAGGCTTGTCCTTGATCAGAAGCGGTTGTTGCGTCCCGTCGACTTCTTCGTGCCTTCCCAGACACAAAACCCCCGCGACGGGGAGCTCCACTGTGGAATGCCGCCATGGCAAAGTTCAATCTTATTGCGGGTCAAGCGGGCGTCGTGTTGAACTACCTACCTACATCCCAAGAGATTCAATCCAGAAGGAACGGAACTTGCTACCTTCTACCTAGGTACCTAAGGTACTCAGGCACCAAGTCTCTCGCAAAATGACCCATTTTCAGGGAGTGTTTACTCCTAGAGGGGTTTACGTAGCTGGAAATCGCATCCAAAAGCGGACTGGTTTGCTCATTCGACAACAACACGTCTATTACTCCCCCGTGCCAATATCACGGGCATCTCCCGCTATCCCTCGATGAAATATATACATACTACTCCGTACGGTCTTTAGTACCTAGACATTGAGGGGAGGACCTGAGAGACTAGATACAGGTAGGTAGTTAAATACTCGATGTAAGCGCACCTGCCACCGGTGGGTTCCGTCTCCCTTCTTATGTCTACTACGAAGTAATCATCATGCCTCGGATTCTAAGCCTGCTCGCCGCCTCATCCTCCCTACTGCCTCTCAGCGCAGCATTTTCCGTCACGACATCGAACGATGCCAACACATTGGCCAACGCAATCTTTGGCCAAGGTATAACGATCTTGCAAGCACAGTTCTCAGGTGCATCCGTCGCTGCGGGCACCTTTACTGATGGGCCCTTCGGCATTGGAAATGGTGGCATCTTGACCTCAGGAGCTGCGATTGGGGCTCTCCCGGGCGGCGACCACTACGTGAACAATGGAGCTCCTGGATCTGACACGTATTGCAATACCAACACGTTCAACGCGGCAATTCTGACGGTCGACATTTTCGTCGACCCGACCTACAGTGGCATAGATGTAGAATTTATCTTGGCCTCGGAAGAGGAAGGGTATGGCTCGGACATGAAGACTCCGAATCGGATGAGGCTAACGTTTCTCAGTGGTTCACCTGATCCTATAGGGATATTTGTTGGCGGAACACAATATGCCATAGACGACAACGGAAACAAGATCACAGCAGTATCTCCATATTTGGCACAACCCATCGCAATTACACCGCCAGACAGCGTCACATCCTACCCTGGTTCGAGTCCTCCCTTGATCCGAGGGATCCTGATGTCTGGAGCTCAAACAATCGTCATTGCAATTTGCGATCAGAGCGATTCGGAATGGGACAGTGCTCTCCTCGTCAAGATTGATGGCTGCGTGGACTGTGACACTGACATTAGACTCAACTACGTGACGACAACTACAACGGTTGAACCGGGTGAAACAACATACACATCGACGACGAAGGCCTCTGGAACCGTCTCGGGAACCATTGTAATTGGTGTGACCCCAACGGCTGATTCAAGCACAACCACGACCGCGACCACCGAAGAGTCGACCACGACCACGACCACAACTACTGAAGAGTCGACAACGACAACGACCACTGAAGAGTCGACCACGACCACAACGACTGAAGAGTCTACTACAACCACAACTACGGACTCGACAACCACAACCACCGAGGAGTCAACGACTACAACCACCACAGCGTCAACCACGGACTCAACAACCGATTCGTCAACCAGCCTTTCCACGTCCACAACTGAGAGTTCTTCTGAAACCATCTCCACCACGGAAACGACGACATCGTATTCCCGTCCAGTAAGTCATCCCTGAAACATTGTTTTCTCTCATCTTCACCAAGTCCTCTCGCGGGTCAGGCAGAGCCTCCTTTGCAGGCACTTGCACCACTCCGAGCACAGATCTCCCATCGCCTTTCGTAAGCTCGATCCAGACTAATAGTTTTCGTCGCCTAGACTCAGTCTGGATGTCGACCACGATCACGAAGGGCTGAGTTGTAAGCCTATGGGCCTAGTGAAGGTGATTGACTAAATTGGCCCTGATCTGTTGTGGTTTTGCTTGAAATCAAATCATTTAATTCTACCTGGATATTTTTCTCCCTTCATATCAAGTGGTTATTTATTTTTCAACTCTTCTCAACCATATGGACGTTGTCTTCCACTCGTTGGTTACCTGGCGCCCTCGGCATGAGTACCATTGTAATAATTTTTTTACCCCCAACCTATGACCAGAAGAAACCCCCCACGTAATAGGTAAGTACCTAGGTAGGTCACAACCAACGACATGCTTCGCAGTTTTTGATGACCGTGAAGTGGACCGCCTAAAGCAATGCCCCCCGCGCCCCTTCCCTCGCTACGAGATGCCCCCCACGTCCCTCCTCAATCCTGACCCGACGTCTCCAGACTTCGAGCGGCAGTCATAATTTAGACACGCAACCAACAAAGATCAGATCTGTGGAAGCTACACTCGCGGAATACATACGTACCTACGATGCGGTTCTTGATGTGGCAGCCCGGCCTCTGGGAGCAAACAAGTTGAATTGCGTGTCACTTGATGCCACCAGCCCCGTACCCCGTTCATTCATTCACTGGATGTTTTCTGCATGTCTTGGAAACAAGGCGGCACACCTTGAGGGGGTCAGCTAAATGGCTCTGCTGGGCGTTTCACGGATGTTGAAGCCCAGAGATCTGCAGGTTTGATGTCCCTATCGCAGTACCACGAACTACCTACCTATAGAGGCAGCCTCGAATCCTCTCAGGGCGAGAACTGGAGGAAGAGTCGCATGTCTATGGAACGGATCGGATGCAACTGCTATCGCGGAGCCTGCCTGCTCTCCATCACCTCCTCGCAACGGCATTTCGCATCTTCCAGGTTCATCACAGGTGGCCAATGCTCTCGACAACCGCCCCCTCCCCCTCCCCCCTGTCTGCCCTCGACGCCATGGATGAGACAGACAGACGATGTTGAGACTGCGATACCCGTCCTGGTATGCACCACGCCCAAAACGACAAGTTTCCCTCGACAAAATACGCTGTACATGACCGAATTATACGTCACCACGCCTCGATATCACCCGCCACCTCTCCAAAGTGTACTAATGCCAGGATTTCGTGTAACGCACAGCAATGGCGAAAATGGTTCGCATTGGCGTTCCTCGATCCGTTCCGCTGCCTCCTCCGCTGCTCCCCGCACGGGGAAGACGGGTTCCTGAGCCAGTTTGTCAAAGTGCAGCCAAGGCTCATTCTGGCACCAATCATCACAATGCCGCCTTTCCCCAGACGCCCGCTGCGAGAGAAAACTTTTCAAGTCATGCTACATGACCCTTGCTCGCAAGGCAACTGGGCTGAGCAATGGCAGAATAGGCACGATGGCATGTGTGCCTTGCCGCAAAATGAAATGACCTCGAATAAGGCAACCAACCATTCGACTGCACGCCTCAGACCCAGACGTGTGGAATTCGAACGACGTGTGTTGATGATCAACATCGGGAAATAGGAAGAGGGTGTCAGCTGCAAGATGAAAATTTTTTCCTCTTCTCATCCAGGGGGCTATGTTGACTTTCCAAACGTGGTTATCCTGTGGCGTGGGGGAGGCAGAGGGATGGCGATGGTCTCGCTATATATGATGGGGAGAGAATCTCGCCTTGCTGAGATTTCCTCCGACATCCAAGGACAGCGACCCTCTGCTCTCTTTGCTGGACAAGTTCCCCGATAACGCTGTCGACGTTTCGAAAAAATGACAGACTTCCAAGGGCTGGGAGCCACCTTCGAGGGCTCAGATCTCCAGGGCTTCCAGAGTTCTGTGAGCAACAGCACGTCGAGCCCATTTGTGGTGAGCCTCAGAAAACAGGAGCCCGTCATGGGCAGCTTCTCACTTGAGGTAGCAGGCTTCCGGTGCCTCTTCGCACACATCGCTGTCTCTCACCTCGAACGTCTGTCTCTCCCCTCCAACAACCCACGATACCACGAGGTCACACCATCATATGGAACACTTCCAGACCTTCGTGGACGATCTCAAGCTGGTACCACTTCGAGTTTTCCCACTACCGGAATGGAAACTTACCTCTCTTGTTGCTGTAGGCCGCGAAACGAGCCTTCCCCAACTCCCCATACTCGCGATATCAGGAAGTTGAAGTCTTGTTGATTCAGTGGGAAGAAGACGAGCTCGAGGTCGAATGGGAACTCGACGAGCTGCACAAGGTCTTTCGAGACATGTACGGGTTCACGGCAGAGAAGTTCCTCATCCCTACGCAGAACTCTCATCGCAAACTCAACCTCAAAGTCCTGAGTTTCGTCGAGGAGCACGAAAAGGAAGATACCCTCCTCATCGTCTACTACGGGGGTCACGGAGTCATCAACAAAGCAAGGCAGTCAACCTGGTCCTGGTACGAATGATACTCATCGGGAAACCTCGGAGCTAACGGCTTTGACCCCTTAGCAAGAAGGACAAGACCTACGCCACGGTTGAATGGTCCGCCATCCAGACCCTGTTTGAGATGGCCAAGTGCGACGTCCTCCTGTTGCTAGACTGCTGTTCGGGTGCCAGCGCCGCCCCGCTCACTGAGCGGCCGACCAACATCAAAGAAACGATTGCGGCATGTGGCTTCGAGACTTGGACACCCCGGCCGGGCCCGCAGTCTTTCACGCACACGCTGATTGAGGTGTTGAAAGAATGGGCCTCGCAACTACCCTTCTCTGCCGCGATGCTGCATAGCGAGATCCTGAGGCGGCTCAAGCATGCGCAGCCTCAATGGTCAGCCCAGGGTGCATGGGTTGAGTCGAGAAAGACGCCGGCCTATATCGTCTCGACGCCGGATCCACATACAGCCTCCATCACTCTTGGCCGGTTACCTGACGGAGAGGCGTATTCTCTGTCGTCTTCACAAGTCGAACCGGACTCGATCCTGGGGGCACTGGGGACCCTTTCGGAGAGGGTCCAAGCGGACAGCAATGTCTCAAGCGAAGATCGCGTTAAAACCCTACTCGCCATCGACGACAAGGGCCATATGGGAGCTCCACATGTCCTCCTGACAGTTGCGTTGGAGGAGGACCAGGTCCTCGATGCCGCCAGTTGCGCACGATGGCTGAAGCAGTTTCCACTTTCAGCAAAATCAGTCACTGTTGAGGGCGTCTACCGCAGCTACTCAACGCTTCTGCTGCTCTCCGTCCCAGTTGTCTTGTGGGACTTGCTCTCAGACCATCCAGCAACACAATTTGTCGGCTACGTTAGGTCCCACAACCTCGCACCGAAGAAAACGACGCAGGGCGAGGGAGCTACTACGCCCATCCCCATTACCAAGCACTGTGGTAGGGACAAGGCCACTGAGCATTTTGATTGCGTCTCACCACTGAAATCGGTGTCGGGGCTGAGCAGCCTGGATTCCGGCTACGACTCTAGTATACCGCGACCCACGACGTTGGCGACGTTGAGACGCAACCGGCAGATGACGGACGGGCTTAGTGCTGGCCAGCGCAACTCCCTGCCCAGCCATGTACTAACAGACAAGAGGCGGTATAGGCCAACGACGGATCTCTTGGGTCGGCCAACCTCGGTTCCGGCCAACACGACGCGGTCATCCGAACTGGGTCCCGTTTCGATGAGCAAGAAGCTAAAGAGGTTGGTTGTATCGATCGGAGAAGCACGCATAGATGGTAACAAACTGGATCTGGCGTGCGTGCTTTGGTATGGAGACAATGTCCAACAGAGTCAGCCAATTGAGAGAGCAACTCCTCAGCCCGTCTGGTGAGTCAAAAGCCCCTTGAACATGAAGGCGGTCGAAGAGGTGGGGAGGCGTGCCCCAACAAGCTCCGGCATCATATCTGCTTGGATCTAACACGGAGCTGGAGCGCGCCCCGGCTCTGCACTGTGACCCTGGTTCTTCTGGAAGGGTGAATGACACATGGTTGCTAACTGCTGGTCAAGGAACGAGGAATTCCGGTTTGAGGTACATGATTCGCCAATGTTCTACCACATGAGGGTATCTGTGTGGGGATCCCAGATGCTTGAACTAATTGGAGAACTGCACCTTGACCTTCGGGAGTTGGTGCAGAAGGAGAGGCTCCCTGTCCTGGATGAGTGGCAGGGTCTGCGGCGGGACGGCAACACGACGGGCTTGATCCAAATCAGACTGGCATACCTGGAGGCGGGAGAGGATGAGGAGCGCCAGGCGGAAGCGACCAAGGAGACGGCAATGCGTCGGCAACAGCAACGACGAAGGCTAGAGCGGCAGCAGAGCGATGACGGGCAAGCTCGGATCCATCAGCTGGACTTTCAGGTTTGGTGAGAAAGAAAAAAAAAGGGGGGCCATGTTGCAATTGACATGGCTGATAGGAGGGGGGCAGTGAGAGGGACTACCTATGTAGGTATTCGCGTCCCAGCCTTGCCCAGCGCCATGGCGTCGTCCTACCAGGGTGATGTCAAGGAAGAAAGAGAAGGGGTACAAAGAGAACTTGTACACGGGGCATTCCGTACACGACCAGGAGGGCAAAAAAGCCCTGGCAAAGAGGCGGACGAATTGTTACGCTAGGGGAATTTGTTGACAGAAGCCACCCCTATGTACATAGGGAGTAGTAGCAGTCGTACCTAGCACATACGAGGGGGCTCGGCACTCAGGAGGCCGCGCCGTCTCTCCACAAAAGTAAAACGCATCAATCTTATCAGATCGTGGCGTCCCGCCCGACCCATCGGCCTGGGCCAGTCGACTGAAGCCGGTGGTTGTCAATCATGGGATAGGACACACAACAGGTAAGACGCACCGTCGGCGGTGTCGGTAGAAGCAAGTCATCTCCGGAATCCTTGCTCAACAGGATCGGCGTTGAACTGTGTCGCATTGAAAGGTTTGTCGGTGAAAAGGATCAATCCCTGGGGTTGGCCTGTGTCTTTGTTCCCGGGGGGTTCCATTGTGTGATTGCGAAGCTAACACGGACCAGCATCTCGCGGCATTGTTCTAGCAGCCTGCATTGACATCCCCGATGGGATGTGTCCGAATGCCGAGCACCAAGTGGTTGCTTTCTTGCTAGGCATGTACTCCGTAGGTAGCAGGAGCATGGTGACCTGCAAAGAGCTGCAGAAGCAAGTCTGCTGGAGGAGATGGTGGGCCCCCTAACGAGAGCCGTAATTGAGAGGTTACGGAAATGTTGGGCGAAGCAGTTCCAGAACAAGTTGAATGAGAGAAAGGGCCCGAAATCGGTGGGACCGTGTGCAGCACTTACAGCGAAGATCAGTCGTCATTTGACAGGGTTGAAGTTTTGTCGGGAGTGAGATTAGATGGAACTGATTGATAAGATTTTTTTTTTGGCCCTTGCCCTTGCCATCCATTTGTCTTTCTTCAGCTTGGACCCATCTGATAAACAACCGCCTCAAAGCGCGTTGGATACCCCGGCACAGACATGCATCACTGTGGGCTTCCGATTGGCTGGGATGCGTTGACCGGAACCTTGAGGGGGAAGAGGAAAGAGCGCCCGAGCTTCGAAGGAGGTTGAGCGAGGACCAGTAAGTGTACTGTGCGTTGTTGGGTGCGTTGGCGCGGTTCTTGATGGACCGCCACCAAATGGATACAGTACCTATCAGACCGTAGTCCGAACTCATGATCGAAAACGAAGAAAAAGAAAGGAAAGGAAAACTGGATAAGTATAGAGTACAATGGAAAGAGATTGGAGGAGAGAAAGAGTGAGGAATCAAGGCTAAAGAAGATGGACTCGGTAGTATCACGGAGAAGCAAGACGCCGAGAAGGAAGAGGTCACGCCATCTGGGTTGCTTCGGATGGCAGACCGGGGATCAGTCACCGATGAATGGAGAAGGGGAGGGACTCAAATCAAGCAAACGGGATTAAAGCCGGGACGAGGCAGGGGCGAAACAATGAGACATCCCCGGGCGAGACATGCCCACCTACCTAAGTACATACATACATACATACAGGTACCGATGCGGCAGACGGTAGTCGACATGGACAAGCAAGGCCTTGTCGTCCAGTCAGTAGCCAAAGGGTTATGGTTGTTGGCAGAATGCAACATGTGACATTCGGCAGACGCACCCCATCAGCGACGAATGGACAAGGATGAAAGAAAAAGGGTAGGGGGGGAGTGTCAAAACAAGAAGCCAAGTCCAGTTTCATCCAGGGGGGTCTGAATGGATGGATGGTTGGTTGGGTTGGGCTTCTTACGAATACCTGTCAAGTCGTATTCTAGGTAGGTACATGCGGCATCGGTAAGTCAGTATTGGGTATCGGTAAAGGGATCGGTAGACAAACCCAGTTGCTTGAGCCCTTATCCGCCATCACAACCCGGGGAAGAGGGGCAATCATGCACTGTTGTTAGAAGCTCGGGAAGATGAAGGAGAAAGGGAGGGGGGGAGGTGAGAGTGAGAATGGAAATGCGGGGATAAGAGGAGAGAAGGGGAGTGCAAAAGGATGAAGGATGCAATTCCGATGGGGCTTGCTTTACGCCGAGGAGATGCATCGAGGCTATGATGACTACTGTATGTAACAGCAGCAGAAGAGATAACGATTTGTTTCATTGATTGATGGCAGCTCCCGTCCATATCAGTTGCGGCTGCGAGGCGCGATAACGGAGGACGCATGTAGGTAGGTAGGTAGGTACTATGGTCAGGAAGGTGCATCGGCTCTGGCCCCCCCTTTTGCCCCGGATCAAAGGGGAAGGGGGGGAGGGGAGGGGCGTGTATCAAGCTCCGGGAAGGCTCGGTTCGGAGACCGGAGCTGGAGCCGGAGCTGGCCTCGGGAGATGCGCTCAACGGGACGGGCGCTCGGCGACCAGAGAGTGTTGGAAGAAATGGGGATGCATTATTCCGATTGAACGAATACGCGCTGTTTTACATCGGATTACTGCGATGCAGAAGGGAAATGAATTCAGGAACAATCCTCCCCTTGCGCGCAAATGACGATACAGTGAGCCGACTTTGACTTTTCCCTGCCTCGCAATTGGGGAGATCTGACCATACGACTTGACGCACGATCGGAGAACTACGGGCTCGAGGTTTGAGGGAAGCCTCTGGCGCAGCGAGCAAACAAAATGATGGGAAATTCCAAGGCCACCACAGGCCACTATCGCGGGAAGAGACGGGGCCCGGGGGGGGAACCTACTGTACTTCGTACTTGGGTAAGCGTGCTGGGGCGGTGGGTGGTCTGACTTTTACGTCCAAACCACCAGCCCAGGTTGCCAACCAACCAACCCCCTGCTGGCTATTGTCGATAATACTGTAACTAGGTGGTGCTGGATTGGAACAAGGAACGACGATCCTGCGAGTTTCCCTTGCTTGTTTAGCGGTGAGGCTTGAGGCTCTGCGGACCAGCATTTGAAAAAGGAAGACGACGATGGGGCTGACTGGCTGGCTCAACAAAAACCAGGGACCTGGGAATAATGAATACTGTACATGGAGGATAAGCAAGCTGGCATATTACATGATATGTGCGCCAAAAGTCTGACAATATCCCTACCTACTTTTCAAGAGAAATAATCCCAAGTCATAAAGATTTTAGATATTGGGAACTCTTACGTACATGATTGTATATAATTGTTTAGTATCCTATAGGAGATTAGGAGCCCCCGTATTCCTCCTCCTCCTGACCTGCTAGCAATAAAAGCCTCTGTACAACTTACTCCGGACTATGTATGGTATAGGTACTTTTCTTCAACCCGGACCGAGACGAGAGTTGAGATGCTCGTATGACCCACGTGCACAACAACCACCCTCTTCAGAAGCAACAACTAGGCGTGCCCGTATCTGAGGCTTGAAGCTATCAAACCTCACATTTGCTCTAGAACGCTTGAAGCATTACTCTGCTTGCTTGTCCCTTCCACGTGAATTCGGGTCGGTACCGTTTCCCGACGGCAACTTTCTCCCAGAACCGTCCAGTTTAAACCCAAAACACACAAATCCCAAGTCACGAGATTCAGGGCAACCATCGGGAAACCCGGTGCTGGAGGCCGTCTCCAATTTTTTCCCCCGCCTCAAGTGGCGGCCCAGCGTATCTTGGTCCTTCGCCCCCTCCAGCGACCAGTGAGTTGGTGGTGGGAAGGGGGACACGGTTCTAACCCGGTCACGTGTCGGCGGAGTTGGAGAGCGTTATCCCTATCTTCATGTCCTCGTGAGAGGAGGAGGGGAAGGCAAACCCGAATTAGGGAATTCTATCCAAGTCGTGATGGATTGTTCTTTTTTTCTGAGGCCGCCCCTCGTGAGGGATGGCGGTTTGATGGCCCCGAGGTTGGCCCCTTGTGACGTTTTTGTGGACACGTAACTGCTGGGCGGGCGCATAGACCGACCGATGCACGGATGCAATGAAGAGGGAGGGTTGGATTATCTAGGTAGGTTGAATTGATCTGACTGGACTGATTGATTATGTATTAATTGTATTTCATTTTGTTTTATTTTTCTACCCTGGTGGCTGCTGATTGATAAAAAAAAGCATAGATAAAAGAAGGAAAAAAAGGTCTTGCGGTGTGATGAGGTAACACGAACTGACAAGCCCGTCAGCGGTCAGGTCGGCGGAAGACCGCAGGGAGGTCGCCGGGTAAGGGGATCGGCGAAAGCTTACTCCGTAGATCAAGTTCCATCATCGATCTTCTTTGACTTGCCATTTTTTGCTCGACAGAGGCAATTGAGTCAAGCCAGGAGGGGCAGCAATGTTACATAGCGAAGAGTCTAGTTAATTGTACGACTAATAAAAAACTCTTGGGTCGTTGTACAGAGTAGTGCAATTGTGTATTAACACGCCGGCGCAATCATGCCCGAAATGGCTTCTTGACTTAAAGTGGAGATGCATGGCGAGCTTTTTTTTGCTGCGATTTCCGGAGAGGAGGACATAGGTCCACGTGCCCTCGCGATTGATTACTGTCCTTGGGTAACACAAAGAAGCACAACACACACACACACACCCCTCCCACCCTCCCCCGAGCCGATTGATATGATTGATTAAGTCATTGATTGATAAAACAGAACACTGACGGAAACCGGGAACCTGTCATGACCCCCGATACCAAGTTCCAAGGCATCCCAATTGCCAGGTCCAGCTTTCCAACCGCCCCCTTCCCTTCCCCCTACCCATTTCTCATCCTTCCCTCATCGCTTCCCAATCAAGCGCGCGCTCTAGAGGAGGGGAGCCCGCCCAGAGAAAAAAAAAATACCATGATCCGCCTGTCGCAGGAGGGAAAAAAAAGCATCGGCCATGCGCGTGGGCCTCGGTCATGCTGCTTTGGAGGGGGAGGGGCCGGTCTTCACCGGGCTTGGGGCTGGAACCAATTTTATGTGGGAACCCGGGCGGCGGCGGCGCCTGGGGTGGCTTGCGGAGACCTGGGTCCCGCTTCATCACGAATGAGTCGGGGGGAGGCCCTCTTTTTTTCGTTTTTTTTTCTCTCCCTCTCTCGCTTTCTCCCCGGGCAGGACCAGCGGGCTAAACAATGATTCGAAGGAGGGGGTGTCATCCATCAGTCAGGATTTCGCATCCGGGGACCAGGCCAGGGTCCGTCCCCCCTTCGAATTCGGATTTCAACCTCCTTGCTCCATTGTCCTCGTGGTACCTGGTCCCTGGGTAAGTATTGGGATTGATGACGATATTGATGATAGGGTTGCCCCTCGGCATAGCCCATCATCCTTATCCTTGCCCTTGACTCTTCTTGCATTTCCATTACGGCTCCTCCATTAACCTTGGCTTCGGGCTCTGGGTCTTCCGGACAGCCTGATACTCAGCCATTACTATTTTTTTCCTTCTTATCCTCGTACCTGCGAAGTAAAACACTCCCCAGCCAACGGTGTCGGTGTTCCGAATTTGTGAAAGAGCCTCAACTAAGGCCGGCCGGAAATCCAAAGTGTCAAGTCAGAAGGAACCCCTGGACCCCGATCCGTTGTCTCTCCCACACTCGCATCGGCATCCATTGCGCAATAGAAAGTTCCCAGCTAAACCTATTGAGCCCAAAGAAATCTTGGAACCTTTCCGATCCCAAGTACCCCAGGTACGTATCAGGTCCTTGCCCGCAAATCCACTTTCGCCCAGAAACAAATTCATGGCTCCCTTCCCTTCCATCCATATCCTCTTTGCCACACCCCCC